>JAAGVU020000113.1:10612728-10634784 GCA_011763525.2 Mormyrus iriodes
AGCAGGTGGTACTGACAGGCCGACTGGCCCCTGTGCACCACAATAAGCAGGATCCACTACGGCTAAGAACATTGCCAACCCCACCAGGACACCACTGCGAGGACTACAGGCGCCATGCGCCAACTGGCGCAGCTGTGCCCCCTGGGCCGCCAGGCATGGGAAGCTGAGGGCAAAGAGCAACCCCCAGAGACTGCGGCGTACAACGCAAAGACACTCGCCGCGCTCCCCAAAGTACGTAAAGCTGAGGCCACAGAGCCCCACGACGCCAGCAAGGAGCAGGAGCAGTGGTGCCATCTGCCACAGCAGGCACAGCAACAGCAAGGCCAGCAGTATGCCAACCACCGCCTCCACCATGCCCGGCAGGATGTTTTTTGTCCAAAACGACATACAAGTGAGGCAAATAGCAAATTTATTATTAATCCTTACGTCTAACCTACTGTTTTCTCTTGAGGGTATAGTTAACTAGTCCAACGTAGCCTTAGTACTGTGATGAAGACTGTGATCAAATACCAGTACAGACTGTTTAGAAAGGGGGGGGGGGGTTAATTGACAGGGACTGCTGCTTTCACTCACCTGGAGATAATGAGACTGAGGTTTTAATGGGGGGAGGGCTCACGTTCACGGAGATGCGCCAGAGAAGAGGAAGCAGGTTGCGGACCGCTGTGTGGAGAGAATCTGTGGGTCGCTTTGTGGCGTTCGCGGTTGGCTAACACCACTGGCGCCAAAGAAACCAGGGATCACTTATTGACCCGGAGGAAGATAGTGGGGGGGAAAAGCTTTGGTAGGTGGCCAGGAAAGAGCAGACGACACCAGCGGAATTATCCCAACTGCTTGGCACTTACATTGGGCATACGCGTCATAACCCACACAGACTTGGGACCTGCTCTTCAGTGAGACGGCAGGGTCTCTGTGCACGGACAGGGAAGTCCGATTTTAATTTCTTTTGTATTGTTTGTATGTGTTGTGTGTGGGTGGGGGGGGCTGCAGCGTAGGACATAGCAGCTGCGAGGGCCTTGTATACATTTCGGAAGTCTGTCTTTTATCACGTGTGTATCTTCCTGGTCAGGATGGCAATGCTGATTGCTGTGTAGACTTTCTTATTGGTGCCGTGCTGTGATGAGCTGGAATGATTTATTGCTTTGAGAGCGTAGCCTAACTTATTTCACGTGTGCTGTTTTATCAGACGCCCTAGGTGTATGCTGGTGAATGGTGTGCTACAAGGCAGCTAACATGAGCCCCCTTGTTTGATGAACTAAGTGAATAATAAAGTATTGTTATTGCTAAAGTTTGCCTGATTTGGAGTGGAGTCTTCTAATCTACTGGACCAAACCAGGGTATAATTAAAGGTGGTGGCAGCTTAACCTGAGGTCTCAATATCGCCCTCTAGTGGCAAGGGAAAATCGATTACCTTGGTGGCAGTGGTGGGATCTGGTAAACTTGAACATCTAAATTAATTATATATATAATGGAACACCCTGGAAATGTTAGTTCTAATCAGGCAGTGGTTGTTCAGGCACCAGCGGAAGGGGGCACTGATAATGGTATTGCCAGTGGCAGTTACTCATCCCGTGTTTATGCCCGAAACATTTACTGGCCAGGGCAGTGATCGGTCAGACTGGTCTCAACAGTTTGCATTGGCAGCGGATGTTTAAAACTGGAATGACAATCTTAAGATAAAATTTATGGCTCTTTTGTTATCTGGGAGAGCTAGGGACGTTTATTGTGGATTGACTGCAGAGGATAGGAACAGCTGTTCGAATCTAAGAGCAGCTCTAAATAAATTTGATCTCTGTGAGAGTGAAGACTGGAATCGAGCTAGCTTCTCCTCTAGGAGGAGGTTACCTATAGAATCGGCGCGAGAATTTGGTAATGTCCTGAGTCTCAAAAGCATATCCATCTGCTAATGGCTCCACACAAGATCTCCTGGCACAGGAACATTTTATAGCTCATGTTGGGGTGGGGGAGCTGCGCATATAGCTTTGTAGTGCTAAACCAACTACCCTGGAGGCTGCCATAAATTTAGCTTCAGAGTTAGAGCTTATTCGAGATCTGGAGCAAAGTCAAACAGCAACTGATGCTAAAATACGTGGGGTGTCAAGTAATTCCTCAGATTCTCAGATGACTATTTTATTACAGACAGTAGAAAGCCTACGCCAAGAGGTGGAAACCCTTACAGTTACGGTTGATAAACTTTCAGCTTCTCAAGCTAGTAACACTCGTGCTGTTAGAACTCCTAAGGTAGGACCGCAAGTACCTAGTCAGGCTCCTAAGGAGCGTTCTGAGGCATGCTGGGAATGCGGATGTAATCGGCACTTGAAGAAAAACTGCCTCTACTTGGCGGGAAACTCGAGGGAGTGAGTGGTGGGGGCCAACAGCTCACTCCCCCAAGTTGCTCATCGGGCCTACAAATTAGTGCTTCATGTGGGGGCAAGGGTGCTGGGGTGTTCTTGCCTGCTAAGGTGGGGGGTGTAGACTGTAATCTACCGGTAGATACTGGTGCACAAGTTTCGGTAGTAGCCAAAGAGTTCTGGCTACAGGCCACTAGTGGCGGGTCTGAGCTTTTACCCTATACTGGGATGGTGTCTGTTGCTAATGGGGGACAGATGAGAATTATGGGGAAGTGGGCAGCTGTAAGTAATATGAGTTCACTGGCCTTGGTGATCGAATTCTTGGTAGCAGACATTCCTTTGCATGATGTTTTACTTGGCACTGACTTCCTGCTGAAATTTGGGGCTGTGATAAATCTTGGGGAACAATGTTGTGAGATCATGGGCAAACGACTGCTATTACATTTCAGTAATTTGATTAATCAAGCTCGACAGGTGATTGTCCAACAAGAAGTGAGTTTATAATCCCTGGTAGTGTGGAGGGGCTTTATGGGGAATCTGTGGAAGGGATGTTGGAGCCTGCTCCTAGTGTAGCTGCCAATATTTTAATAGCACGGGCTTTGTGTCGAGTGGGGAAAGGTGTGCTGCTCCTTAGGGTTCTCAATGTAACCAACGAGGGGCTTACCATGAGAAAAGGAATAACAGTGGGTACTCTGCATATGGATGTAGTTGTGGGCGAGGACCCTATATCTACTGATTGTGTGGCGGCGGGGCCACAATGGACCCCAGAGTCACTGTTAACAAATTTTGGGTTGGAGAACAGGGGATTTACAACAACCCAGTTACAAGCGGTGCAAGAATTGCTTCGTGACCATTTTTCTCTGTTCAGGCAAGATGATTCTGATCTGGGTAGGACACACCTGACCCATCATCAGATAGACATGGGTCAAGCCAAGCCCATCAAAATGGCACCTAGCCGAGTACCTCTTCATTTGCAGCAAGAGGTGGCGGAGCATATCAAGCAGATGCAAGAAAGATGTATCATTCAATCTTCTTGTAGTCTTTGGGTAGCGCCGGTTGTGCCAGTGAGGAAAAAAGATGGGGGTTTGCGCTTTTGTCTGGATTACAGAAAGCTGAATGAGATGAAAGATGCTTACCCCCTCCCAAGTATTGATGATGCCACAGATAGCCTGCATAGTGCCCAGTGGTTTTCCACCCTTGATCTGGCCAGTGGATACTGGCAGGTCGAGGTTGACCCCCAAGATCATCTGAAGACGGCCTTTATTACACGGCAAGGATTCTTTGAGTTTAATGTATTACCTTTTGGGCTAACTAATAGTCCTAGTACTTTTCAGAGGTTAATGGACTTAGTTTTAGCTGACCTGCAATGGACTACATCAGCCCCAACAGGTTCTCCCTTACGTCTTACAGATGAGGGAGAGACTGAAGGGCATGATCCACCTTGCCCAACAGAATATGGAACACCATAAGACCTATTATGACCAAAGGGCTCAAGCCCAGAGTTTTGAAGATGGGGATAAGGTGTTAGTGATGTTGCCCAGTGACACCAGCAAGCTGTTAGCCAAATGGCAGGGCCCTTTTGAAGTCTCCCATAAGTTAGGACCTACCACGTATGAGGTTGTCAAGCCCAGGCAGAAGTGCTCTAAACGAGTGTTGCATATTAACCTTTTGAAGGCATTTCATGAGTGACCAGGGTCAACTTCAGATGTCCTTATGATCCGGCATGTGCAGGATGAGGTGGAGGAGCAGTACCTCCCATTACCAGCAGAAGGCGCCTTCGCCCTCAGTCATCTTTCTCCTGCCCAGCAGGCTGACGTCTGTTCCCAGTTCTGTGGTGTTTGGAGGGAAACCAGGGCGCACTAGCCTGGTGAAGCACCCGATCATCTTGCATGAAGGAGCGGTTCCCCATCGCCTGAGCTATCGTATCCCTGAGCGCCTTCTGCCAGCATTGAAGGAGGAGGTGGATCAGATGTTGGCCATGGGAATCATTGAACCTTCCAGGAGTAAGTGGTGCAGCCCTGTTGTATTGGTGTCCAAGAAAGACAGGAGTCTACGATTTTGCGTCAACTTCAGGTATTTGAATTCTGTGTCTAAATTTGACTCCTATCCAACACTTAGAATCAATGATGTTATTGCCTGCTTGGGCCCTGCTAAATGGCTGACTGCTATTGATCTGGCTAAGGGATACTTAGCCAGGTCCCCTTCAGTGATGATGCTAAGGAATTAACTGCTTTTTGGACCCCCTGGGGGCTTTACCATTTTTCAATGATGCCATTTGGTTTGCATGGGGCCCTGGCAACCTTTCAGCGCTTAATGGATCAGGTGCTCGTTGGCACCAATGGATACGCAGCAGCATACCTGGATGATGTCATAGTGTATAGCTCCTCATGGGAGGAGCATCTCCAGCATCTAGGGGAGGTGTCGCAGCAAATAGAGGCAGCTGGCATCACTATCAATCCAGCCAAATGTGCCGTTGCTAAGAAGGAGACGGAGTGCCTGGGCTATGTTATTGATGAGGGAGTTAAGCCCCAAGTATAGAAGCTTGATGCTATTCAGAGTTGCCCATTGCCCCAGACTAAGACCCAGTTGCAAGCCTTTTTGGGCATAGCCTACTGCCAAAAACTGGTATGGGAGGTTTGTACCCAATTTTTCTTCTAGAGCAGTAGCTCTTACGGATTTGATTCATGAGAGTTGTCCAGTCCGAATTCAGTGGTCTGAGGAGGCAAGGAAGGCCTTCCAGGACATAAAGAGTACTTTGTGTGATGAGCCTGTCCTGACTTTGGAAAGCAGTTTGTTACAGACTGATGCTCCTGATACGGGCATAGGGGCAGTACTCGTCCAGGGCAACCTAGAGCAACGCCATCCAGTGGCTTACAAGGGAGGTAAGATACTCCACAGATAAGAAGGAGTGCCTGGCAGTGAAATGGGCTCTTGACACCTTCAGGTACTACCACTTGGGTCGGGAGTTCCTCTTGGAAACAGATCACGGACCACTGCAGTGGATGGATCGCATGCGGCATTCCAGTGCATGGATTGCCCGTTGGTACTTGCCCTTGCAGCTCTACCAGTTCACCATCAGCCATGTCCCAAGAGGAAGTAATGCCACAGCTCACTTTCCCTCCTGCCTGCTAGCATGAGACCCAAGGGGGGGGGGGGTTAGCCACACATGAATGGACTGAATAATTTTAACATATGGACTGGCAAATATGTCGAGGGTATAGTTATTTAATTATTTCTTTGATCGATTGTTTATATATTCAGGAATATTGTGTTTTTGTTTCAGGGTCTGTTTGTTATATAAGTGTTTAGTGATTTTTGGTGTGTTTCCCTTTTTGTTATGACTTTTTTACTGTAGGTAGATGGATGGATGGATGGATGGATGGATGGATGGATAGAATTAAATGTGACACATCACAAATAACAATTAATGTGTATGTAATGGAAGATTCCACACCTTAAAGAATTACGTTTAGTTTGATTAATTTGGGTCTTATTAAATACATACAACAAAGTAAATATTACGCAAGACCAGAGGGTTTTTTAAAAGTAAGTAAATGTAGTTTTTTATGTGGTGCTTACTTAAAAATATTTGTCGATTATCTTGAAAAATTTGAGGTAATCAGTTACCTCAAAAGTTTTGAGTTGACTGAACTTATTCATGTTTATAGTGTGGTATATGAACTTTTTACTGCCTTTTGATATGTTTTCAAAGCAGAAATAGGATGAGACAGTACCGTTTATATCGATGTGCTTTTATCATACACTATAATGAGGGCTACGAGACTTAATGTAGTAGAGTTCATTTCAAAATCACATCACATTACTTCTTTGATTTTGTTAAGGAACTGTGGGAAAGTATGAGGCAAGATTATTTATAGACACCCATAATATTCCTTCCTGGTTGTGAACAATGCCAGAGCGTTCCCAAACTACAGGAAAAACTTTAGGGGTAGGAGTGCTGTCAGTAAAATTCGCTGGTGGGGGGGGATCGTGCCGGAGAATCGATTGGTTAAGTTTTAACGTTTAATTATTCCCTCTTTTGCTAAGATTAGTCTTGATTTTTTTCCATAGTTTAGGTTAATTCTGTTCTCTCCACATCTGGTCACAAGTTGTCTACCACTCTGGCAAGACAGTATTAGACAAGGGAGATGTATTGTTATTTTTGTTCCATTTTCTTGTTACTTTGTACCAGTTCGCTTGGCAGGGGAACAACTAATTGACTAGTGGTGGAAGAAAACTAGCGAGAAGTCTCAAAAAGAATAGTCCATTACAGCTGGGACAGAGGCAATTTTGTCTGTCCTGAAGACTCGCTAAAAATGCAAGTAACATACATGTTGTTATCATTTAAAGGATCAAATTATATTATATCCTTGTAATGTAACTTCAGGAAATTCTGTCTTCTAGTTTTCAGGGGACCTACGTGGCTTCCTACCCTTGCCTTATGGTAAGTCTGCCCCTGATTTGAAGAAGAAGATATGGGAGGAGAAAAGGAGCTCCAGCTAGCTCTGTCATATGACCGGGTCTGGATTCTTTGGAAGCAGTAGTCAGAGGTGGGTTCAGAAAATAAAAATTCAGACCAATATTTCGTTTCAACCAACCAGTTGAGTACACTGTGACTGTGACTCTTTGTACTCAACTGGCTGGTTGAAACAAAATCATGGTCTGGATCTATCCACTTCAGGTAGTAGTTGAGGAAAGAATGATGCCCCAGCTGTATTCCATACTGAATAATGAGGCCCATTCTCTAACCAGGGTTAGAGCACCTTCAGCTCATCTCTCCATGAGACACAACTGAGTGTTTCAGGTGTTCCTATGTGCCTACTGCCATTTGTTTGTCCAGTACTTCCAGTGTCCCTGTCCCCACCCAGCTTGGATGACACTAACCCAGCTCTCTTTGACTCATCATTGCATTGTTCCACCTGCACTAAATTACACACCTTACATGTTTAAAATACATGTCTATACCTAACTTCTAACATCTGCAGCATACTATACACTTTCTTGTTATTAATTAGTTATATATTTGGCAGGGGCAATTATTACTCTTGTAATACAGCTGGACAAAAAAAACCTACCAGAGTACCAACAAAGTCCTTATCTATTTTTTTACTTATCTTAGAGTCTTCTTGTTAGAATCTGCATTTTTAACAAGTTCCTTACATGACCACTAGATGGCAGTCCATTACAGCTTCAGAAGAACCCTCTTTTAACATCGCGAAACTTTGCATGATAAAACCGATAGCTAGAGTTATAGCTAATGGATACAAATTTTAATAAAGGAAGGAAAAGGACACAAGTCTATCATTCACTGCCTGTTTATTATTGTTTTTAGAAAGAATGCCTATTTCTATAGTAGGAAGCTTTATTACAAAAAACAAAACCTTTACATCAATATTTATAAATAAAATGCAATAAAACCAGATGTCGGGGAAATATGTCCTGAAATCCAGTGTATAACTGTCAATGTGTAAAGAAATATTACTGTGCATTTAAGTGGATATCTTTTTCAAGCAAAATTATTTGGATCTGTACACTAGGAATTGTTTAGACTCCATTACCTCAAGTGAGCAATGAGCATTCCTATCTAGTGTTGTGGTGCACTCAGCTAGAATCTCTGATATGTATCAAAGGTTTATTAGATGGATTTTGCCTAATTTATGTATATCTAGCATTCTGGGCAAGACAAACTGTCAAATAAGGTAGGCAAGGTCAAGGCTTTCTTTTAGGTTTTCAACTAGGCCTTCAGCATTTGGAGAAATGTCACAGAAGTCCTTATTGGTCTGACATTCTCTCAGACTTTCTTCAATATTTTTTTGCAATCTTACAAATTCATGTTGTACCAGAATTAAAATGATTGCTGTACATGCATATCATTCTTTCAGTTGAATTTCAACATTACCTAAAAAAGTATTTTTATGTAGCAGTTTTGTATGTATTTTGGGCAAAAAGTTGATATGCAAACTTTTTATTTGAACATAAACTCATCTTTAATATAGAAAATAAACTTTTGGGAATTTCAGGGTTTCATTGGTAAATTACTTGAGCGTAAAATGACATGCATGATTAATAAAAACAGTATCTGGAAAATTCTGGGAATCTTTTGGGGTGGGCGGGATAACAACACTATCCTTAGAGAGAACATAGCATCATTCATGTTCTTTGTGCTTTCCACGCCATAAATGGAGAATAATCGGGTGTTTGTGCCATTGAGTAAGTATTTGGAGATTACCATAACATGACAGTCAGGGTAACCTGCTTCTGCTAGTGAAAATCCCCCTGCCTGTGTCTGTCCTGTAGATTGAGATGGCATGCGCCTGATGGCTGTGACCTTCATGGTGGCTTAGATCCCTGCCTGGCACTGATTTTTGATTTAATGTCGAACTGCTGCGCTTGTCAGGGGCTGCAAGGTGCTTTCCATGCGCTAATAGAATAGCTCAAGGGCAGCTGGAGAAGGGGATGGGGGTTGGGGGGGTGTGGGCAGTGTTGGAGGGGGTATGCATAGCTCACTGATATCTGGACAGGCCTCAGATAAGCTGAGCTCCTTTGCTAATATCAGGAACACCTGGAGAGGGTCCACAGAGACTGAGTGTGAGAGAAGAGGATGGGGCCAAATAAATGTGCTTGTACACATTTAACCTGTACTGTCCTGTCCTATCCTGTCCTGTCCTGTCCTGTCCTATCCTATCCATTATCTTTATCTTATCTCAGCACTGAAAAATGAGTGCAGTTTTTTCAGTAGCTATACCCAACTTAACTTAAATACAAAGGTCTATTTATTGACGGATGAATGAATCCAAATTAAATATTAGGGGGCACATATCCCCTCTGTTTGTGCACCCTGGGTTATACCCTTCGCAGAGACGTCTCTGCTAGGAATAGTAGAAAATCACGCCAACATAAAATGCTGGTAATGGAATTACAGCATCAAGTTCATTCTTACTATATTTTTGTTATTTTATAACTGCGTGCACTAAATTTACTTTGATGTGACATAATTATGCTTCAAAAACCAAGACAGCACTATCAGTCCTCTTTTGCCAATTTATTTTCTGTTAAATTTCATTGTACGTATTAAATTGCATGCTTCTTACAGGTCAGAATAATAGCTAAGCAAGTATGTGGGAGAAGATCTAATCAAAAGCACAGCAGTGTTCAATATGTGTTTTTGGGAGTTAAAGGCCGGTGTCATATGAAACAGACTAGACCATGACTAAACCACTAGTGAACAGTTTGAAACGAGGTGTCAGACATGAGTGATGAAACGTTAGATCCATGAGATCGGAAGGGTATTACATCTTCCGCATGCAGTGCTGGGATGGGGGAAAACAGAGGAAGAAAACCACCAAGTCACAGCGCATGGTAACGGAAACAAATTGTTATTATGATAGGAAAAGAATTAAGCTATAATCTGGAGTAGTGTTGGTTACACAAGTCAATAACAGACTCCCATGTTTCCAGCAAATGGATTCTGGTTAAAGTGGGTAATTCACTTATGGCTAGCAGGATTTCCTGTCCTTTTAGTACATTAGTACAGTACATTTCACATTTTACTTCATTTCTTTATTTATACAAATGCACATATATAATATAAAAAATATTGTGTGTGCCCTGTCTTTCACTGGACCTGCTTTCAAATGCTTAAATGACTACTTTTTTTATTTAGCCTGTTTATGTGCAAGGCTTTGACTGTGAATAAAATAAGAACATACTCTCAATGCTAACAACTTCCCTGATTGTACCAAAAGTCACATATAAAACCAAATCATACAAACATGACACCTGTAAAACTAAATGTAATAATATCTTAATTAAAATTTGAATAATGCATGCTGCATTTACGAGTGATACATAGGACAGATTGGCTTTTGGATTTATAATCTGGATTTTGGACTTAATATAACCATTAGATCTGGCTGACTTTCTTGAAATGTTTATCGGCAAAATTCTTTCTTAAAAGCTTGATTATATGTCCTTGAGATAACATTGCTAGGGGACAAAGTGGGCTATTTTGACTGTGTCAACAAAACCAAGCTAAAAGCAATATTTGATAATCTGCACCAAATATCTCAATGGGGAAATAAACTTGGCAAAATATACAATTAACTTGAATAATGTTTCAGAGCTTCAAAATGTATTTTTTCCCCAATTTCTGCAGATACACATAAAATGGAGTAAGCTGGTTAACTCCTCACACAATTACATAACAACTGAAAAGGTAATATGCGCAGTGCATTGTAAGATAAAGAGAGCAATCCAACTCCATCACAGTCACTGAAATGTATATGCTGTATTGCTCTGGTTAGCTGATGTTAGTGGTTTTGCTTGCAGATCAAGTGACATCAGTGGTTTGGTAAACTGAACCTAGAATGAAATTTCAAAAAAAATTCTTAAGTCACGTACATCAAATTTAACCCCTTATTGTTTCCATTAATACTCACATACCACTGCATTTCTTGATATAATGTCAATTATTAGTTATAACGCTTAATTTTCACCACTTATGACAATGGTATATATAAGAAACATACATGAGAGAAACTTTTTTTGGTATTTTTGAGGATACATACAGGCTGCAACAACCGCTATGTGTGATTGATTAACTTTTTTGCATTTATGTCAAGTGGAAGTGCACTAATTCATTATTATTCCTTACTTTATCTTTATTTAATTATTATATGACTTTTATCTGATTATGTGTAATATCATTTATATGTTTGTTAATTGACTTTTAACATGTTGTTAATAATAGAAGAAATTCCATCTATTACATCTTTAAAGCAAAGAACTTCTTGTAACAACAATGTTTTAACAATAAATCATTTAAAGGTTTGATTAATTCATATCTTGAAGGTGCTTTTTATTATGTTGGTGATAATAGTATGAAAACATGTTACTTTTCTCATCATTACCATTCCAATTATGTTGAAAGACCAGACTATTGCTCACAAATAGAATTATGAAGTTAAATTAATGATTTATTATATCTATATTGTTGCTTTGTCATGTTGTGAGAGTGGATATTGAAATTCATAAATGTACATTGTCAAGATATAAATGACCGTAGTCAAAGAGACTGCTGAATCTCACACTAGACTAAGCTTGATATGAATGTCAACTATTGGCAATTTTGAGCAATTAAATTTCAAATTAAATTTTAAATAGCTGTTACTTATGAACACCCAACCCAAGTCTACAGTACTGAGAGAGGCTGTTTGCAGAGAAACCCTGTATATGGTGTCAGTTCCTCTGCCTACTGCCCATGGTTACTAAATATACACCATGATTGTTTATTGCTGCACAGCAAATCTTCAATGTTGTGAACCTAGTTAGCATGTATAGTTTCAGGTTCTTCTGATATCTAAATGAATCTCAATTAGCCCATTGAATCTACTTGTAATCTCTAACCAGCAAGCTGTGTGCTGAGATGTTACATGGAAAAGAAAAGCATTGATGACTGTTCCTCTAAGGAACATGTCACATAGTTGAGATATACTATATGATTTTAACAGAGCAAAATTAAATCCCTTATAGGAGGTGATGTTGTAAGACTCAGAAGCTGAGTCCTTGCGAATGTCCAGGCACTTCATAGTTTGAACCAAACTTGATCTCTAATTTCATTAATTTATCTTCAACATAATCTTTAATCACCCTCTGAAACATAGTTCACAGTGCTTTATAGAACATAATGTAGAAAATTTAATCACTTCATTTACATTTAATGTAATTAAGAATGGTTTAAATGATGACGGATGACGAGCACACAGAAATGTCAGTCAGTTTCATCAGAATAGATTGAACTCAATGTCAATGATTGCTCCACTGAAAAAATTCCACTTTGCTAAATTAATAAAACACTGAAATATAATTCTAATCATCTGATTAGGCTGCAAACTCCTAAGCACTGAGAAGTAGCTATCTGTAGAAGACAGGGTGCCATTCTTATTTCCAGAACCACACACAGTAGTTCATATAATGGTAGACATTCCGATTAATTGGTTCATTAATTGATTAATTGACGTAACCACAAGAGGAAGTACATAATCATGGTAACCACTTTTGAATAGGGATGTTCTTGAGAGGTCATTACAAAAATAAGACTTATAGTAGCAAACCCACAAAATAATTATACTATACTGAATGGAATCTAGATTTTATATTTATAATGCTACATAATTTTTTGAAAGAAAGAAATGTTTTTTATTTGCAACCTATAATAATATTTTTTTTATATTTATTATATTATCTATGTAATGGATATTTTATAGGTGATGTTAGATTAGAAATACAGTGTCCTACTGCCTCATGAATTACTGGTCATTTCCTTAGGTCTTGTAATTAGCAGTTAGTGAAATTGAACATTGGATTATATCATCTACTTTATTATTTTTAATTTAATAGAGCAGTTTGTCTGGTAAAGAATGGGTGTGTAGAAGAAATGAAGATGCTGTAATGTGGACAAACAGACAATAATCAAAAGAATTAAGTTAATTCTAAAAGTGTTAAACTTCAACACTGATATACCTATATGTAAAAATGGCTTGTCATCAACTATTTATCTTGCATCACTGAAGCAATAACTTGACATATATTTTAAACTATTGACATTAATTGGGGCAGTGTTAAAGTGCTTCCTATTGCATCTGAGTGTTTGAACAAACAATTAGAATCATTTCCCTAATTGAAGTAATTAGCGTAGGTATAGGGCAGTTGCACACAGAGCTGTGAGTGACAGCTGGAAGTCCCCTCAATTACAAATTAAAGGCAGACCACATAATGAAATGGCAAATTGAAGAATAATAGTTAAATATTAGTAATTTGTCACAGTATCAAGAATTTTCCAACCTATTAAAACCAGAGACTAATGTAAATAAATAATCTCACGAAGTACATGTGTGGTCATGCTGTTAGCAACGAATTATTGAAAGCTAGTGAATAATGAAACTATGAAAATGTTCAGCTAACAAAGATGACAGAGTCTAACGAACAGACATCTGCAAAAAGGACCAAATTTAATACTATTAATAATAATAATAATTGTGTTTATGATCATGATCACGATGATTAACAAAGTATTATATAAAACACCAAAAAACTATTAGTCTTCCTTTTCCTTTGCTCAAAGCTTAGAAATTATCTGTTAACTCTTGACTGTTCAAAAGCAATAATTAATATCAGAGTATCTGAGTTAAATTTTGATAAAAGGGATTAAATCCAGCATTAACAGCAAGGCCCTTGGATCAAGTTTGTGAGCCACAACTGTAAAACATATGAACATACCAAGAGCATCCCGTCTTTACCAGAGGTGCAGGAATATTTATACACTCAGTGACAAAAAAAGTGAAGCACCCAGACGGAGTGGTAGAAATGAAATGAATCTGCGTGCGGTGAAAGGTCACATGACTGTTTCGCAATGATTATAATATCGGATCAAACGGACAACAGAGTTGGCAGTATGAGCACACTGCTGGTCCCATGTCAGTAGGGTGTGGCACCCCCCCGGGCCTGGATACATGCGGCGATACAGTGTGGAAGGGAGTCATACAGCCATTGTATCCTCTCCTGGAGCAAGTTGGCCCACAGCTGTTGTAACTGGCCCTTGAGATCCTGCAGATTAGCACTGGGTCTGAGTTAACGTCTGAGCTGAATCCACGCATGTTCAATTGGGGAAAGATCGGGGGACCTGGCTGGCCACGGGAGGACCTCAACATGATGCAGGCAGTCCATAGACACACGTGCCATGTGTGGACGGACATTGTCTTGTTGAAAGACTGTACCAGGGTGCTGTCTCAGGAGGGGTAAGATATGTGGACGCAGGATGTCACTGATGTAGCGCTGTGCCGTCAGGGTCCCCCGAATCACTACCATGGATAACCTGAAGTCATACCCTATCACTCCCCACACCATGATGCCAGGAGTAACACCGGTGTGTCTCTCCACAACATTGGTAGGATTGGTCCTCTCCCCTTGGTGCCACCATACGCACACACAACGGTCATCCATGGTAATGCAGAACCGAGATTCATCACTGAACATGGTGCTACGCCACTTGTCATCAGTCCATGCCTCCCGGTTACAGCACCACTCCAAATGCAGCCGTCTCTGCACTGGTGTTAACGGCAGCCTAAGCATGGGACAGTAAACCTGTAGTCCGGCTGATGCCAGTTGTCGAGACATGGTGTGGAATGACACGGGGTGTTGTAGAGAGTCCAATACCTGTGTCCGGATGGCAGGTGCAGATGTCTTAGGGTTCTGTAATGCTTTGCGCACAATACGATATTCCTCTCTTGGTGTGGTCGGTCAACTGAAACCTTCACGACATGTATGGGTGCCCTCACATGCCCATTGGTTCCAACATGAAGTGACTGTGGCATCTGCATGCCCCACATGCCGGGCAATTGCACAATACGAGCACCCAGCCTCATGCAAACCCACAATGCGACCCCTATCAAACTTCGTCAAGTGCTGGTACTGCTGTGTAATGCGTCTGTGAGGCATCCTCTGTGTCTGGTGACTAGATGTGGCAGCTCCTTGCAAATCAAATCATTTACATACCCATCGCTGGTCTGCACGTGTACCAAATTACATCCAAATCGCACCATTACTTCTGGGTGCTTAACTTTTTTTTGTCACTGAGTGTATTTATATTTGAATTATATTTAATTTGGATTCATTCATCCCCCCAATAAACAGCCTTTTATATTTTAATTATTAAGTTGTGCCACCCATATCAAACCATGCCATTGGTGTCTACATAGAATTTCCACCAAAATGCATTAGAACTTATTAGACTTATTATTATTAGAAAATAATTGCCGTTTATTACCTTTGTGTGCTATGCTCTGCCCTGCCCTACGGTGTACCTGTGCTGTGCTGTCATGTTAGTGTGGTCATATCATGATAATGCACCTCATTTTACCATCTTCAAAGTTAACTGATGGTGTTTCTCTTTCCCCTCCAAGGACTCAGTTTAACATTGATGATGTCACTTTTATTATACCTCTCCTGATAATACATTAAACTTTGACAGAGTAAAAACAGCAAACGAGAATAAATTTAGCTTATTGCATTCTCGTGTCTGTCAGTTCATCACGTCACTAATATGTTGCTCAACATGCCAATATCCTGGACTAAGATCATTCAAGTATTCGTTCTCATTTCTGAAAAAGACAGAATTAGATAATTGTTAAAAAATGCATTTTTTTTCAGTTTTGTAAAAGGGGTTAAAAAGCCACACAATGAGGCTATTGGGAAACTGGCAGAGGAAAGAATGTGTCCCTAAGCCTCTGCTATTAACCTGGTGATCAAAAGCAAATGTTCACTTGTGACTTATTAATCGGGCTAAATGGCTACAGCATCAAAAATACACTAATCAATTTTAAATGGCCGCAAATGCACTTGAAGGCCGTTGTTTTCAATGATTCAATTATGGGACTCATTTATTCAAGGGCTCAGTTGCAAACACAAGCTGTTTTCTTTCACTATGGCTTCAACATTTATATCACAGTAAGAAAATCCTTGTACATGAATAAAAACAAAAACTTTGGATTTACAATGGAATATGCAACTAAACTGCAGAGTTGGAGCAGGAGATCACATTACGGAACACTTCTGGGTTGAGTCTCAGGCGGATCTCTGCCGTGCTGCACTTGAAAACAGTCATTAGCAATAAAATAACAAAACCATTATAGTTGGCAGAGAAACTGGAGTTGGACTAGCGAAGCAGCTGATCCACGAAGCCACAGTAGTCCAACAGAAAGTCTCTGAGATCAAAGAAGTCATGACAAGACCAAAAATGAGCCTCGTTAAATTTTAAGATTTACTAATCTCTAGAGCAGCGAAATTTAAATTTTATGTGTCTATATCTGAGTAATGTTTTTGCGAGCTTTGTCACAAGCATTTCAATGAATGGCTGAGTCACACACGACAAATAAAGGACTTTGACAAACCCACCAACTTTTAGCAATAAATAAGCAACTGAATGAATAGATACATACATACATACATACCAACAGAAATTGTTCCATGACTTGGCCCAAGGCCAATGACCAAAGGCCAGCACAGTACTTCTTATTAAAATACATTTTTAAATAATTTTGTGTCATGCCCTACAAATATTAAACTGCATTTGCTTTGCATGTTTCCCAGGCTGAATAATACTACAGTTATTACTGGAAAGTAAGTCGCATTTCACTGTGACCTGCAAATGATAATTTAGTTTTAAAAAAACTGCTGCTGTATTATGGTTCTTATTGTTTGTGTTGATGGTTGTTATTTCTATAAATGTCATGGCAACATTTTTTTTACATAATTTCTATAATTGCACGCACACATATACATTTGGCTATAGAAAGTTAATGAGCCTTCATTCATTATCCATGACAGAGAAAGCCATATTCACACTTGGCTGGTTTATTGACTGATTTCATTTATTGGTGTGAGATGAATTGCTAGTAAACAAGAATTTGCCTCCAATTTTCCATGATATACTCCCTGCACAGCATTCTGGGATACATGATCTTATGGACAGTGGGTCACAGTTTGGCTCTCTCATCAAGGTGTGAAAAATTACCTAATGAAGAATGGGTTGCACATTTCCACAAACTAATTAACCCGGGTGAGACTGAAACTAATTATTATATTTCTGTAATATAATTTCACATCTGTTACCAAAATCCATAATTCTTTGTTGTTGCACATATATTCTGTATCACCATTTCACATACTGAAATACACATAAACACAGATATGCCAATGCTTATATTACTAGAAATGTTAAATCTCAAGATGGAGCTCTTTTTGTTAATTGTACTCAGCAACAGCTGACTTCACTGCTTGTTCTTGGATTTTGGAAACCTAATTTGTTGGCTCAGTGGGTAACACTGTTGTCACACCTCCAGAGTCAGGTGTTCAAGTCCCACCTCTGTTCCATGTGTAGAGTTTCCATGTTCTCCAAGTGCTGTCGGGACTTTCTCTGGGTACTCCAGTTTCCTTATGCAGTTCAAAATGTGCAGCTAGGCTAACTTGCATCTCTAAATTGCCTATACTACATGATTCAATGTGTGTACCCTGCAGTGCGCTTCCCCTCCGGGTTGTACCCTGTACGGCCTGGAATCATATTTAGAAGTGCAGAATAATCAGAGATTATTTCACTCAAGGTTTTTGAATATAAAATGCCCATTATGATTTATGTTTTTATATAATTTCCTGCCAAAACTAACTATAATGTTAGCCAGTGTTCTGGATTCCTGGAATCTGATTGTCCATTCTTTCCACATCAGATTAGTGTATCAGATTCCTGTTTGACAATATCTAGGAATATTTATGGCGTTTTCTGTTTTGTGGTTAGGAGGGGAAGGGGTGGAGTTAGACTGATATCAGACAAATAGAAATCCTAGGACAGGATCTGATCACAGATAAGGATGGAATCAAGCGTGGGACTGATGTATTTGGGATTAACATGGTAAATAACTGCATAGGAGCAGGATGTCTTTGCACAGGTTTCAACTGGTGTTCATGTTACTAGGGGTAAACCAAAACAGGACATATCATTTTATATATAAAGGAACATGAGGGGACAGGGAGAGCTACAGTAATTAATAACAGATGATCTTGATGATGACCTTGATCACCTGCCTCCCATTTTGGGGAAGACCACACCTCACCACTTCTCCCATCATGATACCCTGATGTGTCAGGAAGTGTGTTAGAGCTGCAGCTGGAAGCAGTGCAGCGGTCTTCCCTTCAGTGCTCTGTTAGGGCTGCCACTGAGGTTCAGCAGCTCAGCCTGTGGTGGTCCTGTATCAAAGCTGCAGGCCTTATAACTCGGCCAGCTAATTGGATTGGATTAAGGCATTGCAGTAATCTCATCCCCTACAGAGAAAAAGCATGTATCACTGTATCTTGACCTACAACAGAAACAGTGGCCTCATTATATGATATTTCAGAGCTGTCAGAAATCACTTGGATAAACAATTAATACATTTAAGTTAAAATTTACACTTGAGTTCCAAGTGGATTGGGATTTGTAAAAAAAATATAGAATCTATCTATCCATCTGTCCATCCATCCATTCATTCATTATATATTGTCTGTCTGTCAAGGTTCTTTCATTAAAAACTGGGAAAACTGGTGTGGTTTTAAGGCGACCAAATAAAGCGAAAAAGTAAATCTGTCAGAACCTTTCAACTATCTGAGGTCCTGCATGTAGCCAGCTAATTACATTAATCAAATAATTCAAATAAGAGGATTTGGATAGAAACATTATCCTGCTGACTGCACAATTTCAGTATATTTGAACAGTAATGCAACAACACCCAGACATTATAACATAATGACTTGGTATAAAAGTCAGTAATGTATGTGTGCAGTACTTCTGTAGCATTTCCCAGCACTATGAGTCCGCATGGTTTGATCATTAATTTCAATATCAGTAGAAAATTACCAACATAATTTACATAACAGCAAAAACTTTCCTGTTCTGAAAATTATTATGAATAGATTACATATTTTGGTCAAGAGTACAACAGAAACGTCTATAACTGAGTCCCTCCCATAGCAGGTGCAGTTTGTCTTTTAATCTTTTATCTCCAGTTAATGAAATACTTTAAATACAGCTGCAAGACAGTGAAATTAATAACCCCAGTTTCCAACATTCACAGAACTTCCAGTATATATTTGTTCAAACGTCAATATCCACTTCTGGAGTCATCTTGGGGTTATAAATGTGCATTATAACTCACAAAACTGAAACAGAGATCTCGAACTCTTCTAGGGAGTGGATGTTGATAGCAATTATAAATCAACCTTCCCAGTTCAGTGCATCAAAGGTTCTACCCGGTAGAGGTCGCTGTCACTAGTCGACGTTTAATATGACCGCCTTAAAATTCAGTATAGATCGCCTACACTGAAAAAGCTGAATTGCAGTGCCGGGTGATGTTATTATGGCACTAATAGCAGTTTACATAACTTAGTAATTGCCAAAATAATATATGGAAAACAATAGTATTAGTGAGAGTATTTTGAATGTTAACAATATGTATTATTCAGTCATCACGTTAACATAGGCTATTGTAATATCCTGGTCCTTGCTCATCTAATTGCGGTATATTAGCCGGCCGCGTGCAGTTGTTGCATTGAATTTATATGATACATTACCATTTAAATGGCTATTTCTTGTCTTCGAGGTAGCCATTAAAAATATTTTATATTTAATCAATAAAGGTGTAACTATATTTGGCAACATCTGTACTTTCCAAAGTCAAATTTCGCGATGCAGAAACTCTTAGACGCAAACTAATGTGAAAATAAAATAATATTAAAGTCAGATATTAAAGCGTGTTAACATATACTAATAATTACACTGGAATTTGTATAATAAAATTTGATCGAGTTTTATATTTATTGGCTGATAAATAAATGTCGCTCCTGTAGTAAGGCCATCCGTGAAACTTAATAATAATAATAATAAATCTTGCCTTTTAGGCTTTCTATGGACTGCAGAATACGTACATATTTTGTTAGATTATTGTATACAGTGAATAGGCCTATATTTCAATGCATTTTTTCATTTATTCTAATATTATAATAATACGACTGAATCGTTTTTTAAACTTAGTAGTTTTAATACAACTTTGTTTACCAAATATCAGCGTATGGCGAATAGCGCTGTATATTTGTGTTGAAATCAAAGATTATGCAGTTACATAAAATCGTGAGAGTGGTAACAAAGACAGATTCATTGTGTGACATATTGAAAATGATTTTATTTATCCATTGACATTAAATTGATATAAACATGTCCATGAAACAAAATTATGTATCAGTATAAGATCAAACATTTAGGAAATCCAGTGTCAATAGTAAGCACAGACAATAAGTTAGAACATATCACAAATTGACCAGAAGGTAACAAGAATGCTTTATCTACACAAAACATCCTATATAACAGTTTAAATTTTATTTTCTTGTCTTATAAATAATATTTCCCCGGTGTATTAACTTGGCCAGCACATGCAGACTAAGCAGGTTTTAAAGTTTATTGATTTTCATGTGTATTTTTTCATTCTTTTTCTTCGTCTTCTTCTGGGTTGAATCATGTTTAAAATCGTGTTTTTTTCTCCAACTGTACAAACAACCAGGGTTCCAAATACGCACGTGCACTGCGCATGCCTGGAGCCCGTTATCGCATGCAGTGCAGGTGGCATTGGACGTCGTCTCGTTATCCCCGCTTATTACGTTTCGCAGGTAAAACAATTAGACCAGAAGATATAAATAACTTTATATCAGCTTATTTTACTGTACGTATTTTTACGCTTACGAAACCCCCAGCGGAACTGAGTAAAAGTACAGCAAAACATTTAAGATATGCCCGATAAACAAACAAACAAATAAATAGAGAAATAAATAGATAGATAAATACATAAATAAATAGTTAATTCTTGGACTTAAGCAAAAAAAATGGATTCAATAATACATAAAATCCTTGAAAGCCTGCAGCGTCCGCCTATTTTTGTCCCATGGGTAATGTGGTTAAAATTTAATCGCCTAAATAAACAACCAGTCTCCGTTTTCCGTTTTTGCTTGAAGAATTTTACATCCTGAGACTTCCGGGTGTGTTACTCATATGTTGGCGTAAAAAGGCGGGAAAGAAAGACAGGAGCTTCCTTCGATCATTATCATTAGGTGAAGCTCATGGAGACTGTGTGCTCCAGTGCTTTTCGGCGAAGTGAGGCGATGCTGGTCCCTCTCCAGACGTCACTGTCCGGGGAACTACAGAGCTGGGGAGAGCCGGTCACATTAGTCGGACCGGAGAGGGAGGCGGGCACCATACCAGGAAATGTGGGCTGATATAGGTGTGACTGCAGCCCGGAGCCATTAGATGACATGTTGGACAGGCTCATCGAGTTGGGAGGGGGACCAGCTCCAAGGCTGCACTGGGACAAGGACTGCGCCATAGCCTGTTGTCGGCCCAAAGCGGGCGGGAGCTGAAGCTGAGAAACGCCAGGCATCCCTGCCGCGGCCCAGCGGGTATCGTTGGCATGAAAAGAGCAGAGGCTGTCGCCCATGGCAGCGGCAGCGGCCGCGGCAGAGGGGAATTGTGGCAGGCCGTGATGAGTAGGCAGCAGTGTACCCGGAGCGCGGAACACGTTCGTTGTCTTCTTACGCTTCTTCCACTTGGCACGTCTGTTTTGAAACCAAACCTGGTGTGGAGGAAATGACGACGTAACAACTATAGTACTGGATAGATTCTATTGCTTTAGAGCAGTTAACAAGTTTACCAAACTCAGAAAAAGCAACCCAAATCTATTTTATTTAACATTTTTCTGACATTGAAATTGAAATTGAATTTAATGGAGATTTTCAATCACATTAAAATTGCTGGTTGGAATGGAAAAGTCAATTACCTGAAGCCATACAAAACAGCAATAGGCATTTAGAGCAGATAGATGTTTATAAATTGCATAAGTCGTAGAAAACATAGTTATTTAAACTATTGAAAATTTTTAATGTTTACGTCATGCTAATTATTGCATCAGAATTAAATTATATTTTTGTGCTGTAAAAATCATTATGAATTAATTTTTAACTTTATAATTTAATGATTCGAACATAAGACAACTAGACTATTACCGATGAAAAATAAATTTACACTTGAATCGATAGGGTCCAAAATTTTATTTATTTGTGTGTGTGTGTGTGTGTATATATA
>JAAGVU020000113.1:10642938-10659413 GCA_011763525.2 Mormyrus iriodes
ATTAAGGTGGTAATGAGGCTTTGGTGTTGAACCCGACAATTATTGAAATCTATAAAATAAGGACAAAATCAAATGTAACCCAGATCTGTCTTACAGGGTACTTCTTGTGTATTTAACAAGTATTGCTAATGAACAAAAACGGTTTTCTTCTTAAAAGAACGGAATACTGTCAGGTAGCTATTTCACACCTTGAACTCGTTAGAAGGAAAAGGTCTATTTAGGAGCCACCACGGCGGATGGCCATGAAAACATCTTTTTAAACGTGAAACCATGTTTATACCTTCATAGTAAGTTTTCAATACTATAAAGTGCATCATTTTTGTTATCAGTCGTCATATTAAATAATAGACCAACATATTTTTACCCTAAAGGACAATATGAAATTAATCAAATAAATAATTTCGTCAAAAATCCATGTTCAATTCAGATAGCACGTTAGCTTTGTAACATCAATAGGACATATACATGAGAGATGCGAAATTATTTTTATTATTACGTTTTATAAAAAAAAGTTTATTAACATGAGTATTAATCCAGGCACTCCTGTTTGCTAATGAACAAATATAGTTTTCTTCTTAAAAGAACGTAATACTGTCAGGTAGCTAACTCGTTAGAAGGAAAAGGTCTATTTAGGAGCCACCACGGCGGATGGCCATGAAAACATATTTTTAAACGTGAAACTATGTTTATAACTTCATAGTAAGTTTTCAATACTTTAAAGTGCATCAGTTTTGTTATCAGTCGTAATATTACGCATGCTACGATGATTTAAAAAAATGCAAATTACAAAGACAAGTAGCAAGAGACTTCATATGGTACTTTTTCTTACAGATGAAAATAAATCGTTAACCCTTCGGTTTGAAAACTTGTGGATTGATTATAGGTATGTTTGTGGAAGTCCTGGGGCCTGTATCACAAAGCCGGATTTCTTGCTTAACCTGATGACTTGTCATAATTTAAGGTACCCTAGATTAAATGGACTCTATCTTCGTTCATTTACATTTGGCCCAGACTACCTTAAATCCTACAAGTTATCCGGCCAAGAAATCCGGTTTCATGATACAGGTCCCTGTTCTAGAGCTGTGTAAGTTTGTGTAAGCAAGGTGAATATGGCGCATCGTCAAGTGTACTTAGGGCTGTGCTTCAGTTTCTTTATTTTCAACCAACCAACACATTACTTGCATATAATTCGAGATATAGCACTGATCACAGGTACATTTTATACTCCTGAAAGGGAGAATAAAAACAGGCGTCAGTTCGCCCTTTGTTATTCAGCACCTACAGATTATGAGAGCCTGGTGCCGGTACGCAAGAAATGTTATCGGTACTCTGAACAAAGTGTCGGTACTGCGTACTGGCGGGTACCGGCCCATTTCAAGCGCTACATTATTTTTTCTCCAAATTTAAATCTTTAATGTGTGCATAAACAATACGTAAGGCCAGCTTTCGCTAAATAAATGTAATATTCCCTGGTTATGGCTATGAATTCCGCCTCGCTCAAAAGAGGCGGGTTCTGGGCAAACAATATAATTGTGTCTTCCTGATGTTAATTTTAACTATACATACATACAACTATATTTTAAGTACCAAATCAGTGAGAATACATATTTAAGGTATTACAAAGGTTAAAGTTATCACTGACTTATTACTCGGGTTTTCTAGGCAATAGGCCTAAGTGAATTAAACACACACCATCTGTATTTCCGATATTGGTGCGGAGTGTTGTCAGCCTATGAGACATTAAAAAAAGAACAATTATGGTATCTATTTACTCTGAGCTAGTTAACTTACTTTTTGTATCCTGGTTCTAAAAGAACCAATACAAAACTTCATAGACAAAGCACAATAATAAAGTTCGTATTTCACTCAAAATTCATTGCAAAGCGGCTAACAAAAAACAGAAACAAACAGATGAATGAATGAATAGGGAATATTAGCCCTTAAGAATTTTTCTTTCGTAACAATAAAGGTGTTTCATTACACATATAACAATCCATACATCCATCTTCTGACCGTTTATCCTGCGGGATGATCTGGAGTCCATCCCAGGCAAAAGAGGGCACTAGGCTGGGGGACATCCTGGATGGGATGCCAATCCATCGTACAATCACACACACCACCAGGCACCAGGACTTCCACAAACATACTTATAATCAATGCATAAGTTTTCAAACTGAAGGGTTAATGACTTATTTTCGTCTGTAAGAAAAGGTGCCATATGAAGTCTCTTGCTACTTATCTTTGTACTGTGCATCATGCGTAGCAGGACTTTTTTAATGTAAAAAAAATTCACAAAAACTCATCTTAGGAAAAAATGTTTATTTGATATTTGCGGGACTTGCACACTCAAGGGTTTCGATATCATTTAGGTTACGATTTCTTAAACACACAAATAGAAAAGGATTTCTTAGAGTGTTTGCTTTGTATTAATTTTCTCATACAAGATCCTACTATGGAATGGACACTTGGGATGCATTTAACTGTGTGTGCAATTTCATCCTTCCAGCTTCACAGAATCCAGTATACTTCTTGCTTCTTTGTACTCTTCTAACTCTGCCAAATCCTCCTCTGTTTCCTGAAAGAGACATTAAAAACATTCAGTGATTTTGTGCTCTTTGGTCATCATTATTTTTATTCCTATAAAACTGCACTGTACCCCAGATTTATTTAGATTTTCCACTGACAGCACTAGCTAAACGTAATTCTGTATTATTTTTTGGAAATTTCTGGTTATAAGAACCATTTCTTTTATGTGCCATTTTCTCTACTTAAAGATAAGACAATAGAACTAATTTCTCTTCATCCATCCGTCCATCCATAATTTTATTTACAAGTAAAAGTTAGGGCTGCATGATATCACATTGCAGTAGTGTGTGAAATAAGTTGGTGTTGCCAAGAGTTGTGTCAGACACAAAGCAGTGCTGACAAATGTGCTCACAGCGCATATGCATGATAAAGTGCGCAGCCCTGAAACAACATTTTGTGCAGCCCTACTAAAAATCCAGAATAAAGATGGATAAAACGCAGATTTTTATCAGTAATCAAAGAATAATTAGAATGGCTAATTATTCAGAAGATTCCTCGAATACATTAAAACTACGCTACTGTATTGCAACTATAATTTATTATACATCATAGCTTTCTTTACACACGTGGCACATGCAGGAACAGCACAACTAACAAGCTACAGGTGCATAAACACTGACAAGCACTTCTAAAGCAGCACCACAAGGTCCACTGCACAACTCAACCCTTCTCACTGCTGAATGAAGCACATCATCCTGTTTGTCACTGCAGATCTTAGGCTACTTTTTCATTGCACCAGGTACTGTACTTTTGGTACAGAACTTTTCCATTGATTTCCAGTACCAAAAGTTCCAGTACTTAAAGTACCAAACCAGCTGGGGCACATTTTTGGTACTTCAGAACTTTGGGGTTGGACTTGCACATGTGTTCATTGTGGATTGGTTATGCAAATAGACTGCCTCAAACACAATACAACCAGTGTCTTGAAAAAAAGTTAAGAACTCTGAAAACAACGGCAAACAAAGTTTAAAAAAAAGTAATAATAATGTATGCGTGGACAAAAGAAGAACCCTAAGCCTTAACTGTGATCTGGTTGGAAGAACCAGAAGATGATCTGGATGGCATGACAGGAAATAGGAAAAAAAGCATTTCTTTATTTGTGATCCTGTTGTAAGTAATATTAGAATATTTATAAAGCAGAAAGGAGTTAAATCTCACAAACCTGTCTTATGCGTGATTTAAACTTCAGGGATGAAAATGAGCAGAAGGGGCCTGAAGAGCTCACCCTAAAGCAGCTTTGTAAACTCTAGACTGATTTTAACATATATTAGATAATCTTTAAAAGGAACAATCATTAGAATTGCAATGCTTGCTAAGCTTTGTTTCCTATGATAAAGTAAAATTGTTTTAGTGAAACTTAAACCCCCTGCGCTCTAATGTCCGTACAGTACGAAGTATGAAAGAGCCTGATCTCAAACCAGCTATCGCATTCCTTGCGATGTGAGAATTACATGTGCATAACATGTGATGTTGGATTTAATATCGCACATCGCCCAGGCCTATAATATACTACAGCCATTTTTTGAATTCAATAGAAAACACCCCACAAAGTGTTGTGAGGTCACTCAGCTGCGGTACCTGTTTTGATGCTAATGGAAGCCAATAATTTTAAGTACCATCGTTTCAGTACTTTTTTGAAGTACCAAATGTATGGTACCTGGTGCAGTGGAAAAGTGGCCTAATATCAGTCACCAGTTGGAGAACATAACACTCAGTCTACACATCATGAACTAGAAAAGATACAGCACTTCTCTTGTTTCAAGACCTGAGATAACTGGAACCCTATGCAGTTATCTGGTGACTCCGAACCATGTACACCAACCTTTAGCCATTGCAGTATAATATGGGTGTGAAAAGCTTTTTTTCTCCTGGAAACACTATAAAGCATTTTTGAGAATTTTATAAAGGCAATACATGAGACGGTATTCTTTATTTCCAGTTTATCTTTTCAATCATACTGAAATATGGATGGATATTGAAGGATTTAATTATGTTTCTAAGTAAGAAAACTGAAATTCTCAGTGGATGTCTAAGTATTTTTCTTCCATTGCCCTTTGCAGCATTTCTGCAGGTAGCAATGTGCTTGAGCAGACCAACATGGAAAGAATGAATGTCCTGCTTCACAGTTCAGAGAAATGGAAGCTTTTACTCACTAATAACTGCGAAAGATCTGCGTGGGCGGTAACCAGACGCCGATGACAATCTGGGATCATCATCCGTGATTCCTGCAGGACTTCCATCTGAGGAGATGAAGACATACAAATTCACTTCTGTGACACACGTGAACATAAAAAAGCATATTCAACTGTAAAGGCTCAGCTGTCTGGAAGCACTAGTTCAACTTCAATTACAAAAACTCTCGAACTATGCTTCAGCACTTCCCAACCTTATATAGTGCCATAATGCTAGGAATAATAGGAATAGGAAAATAGAAATATTTTTGAAGCTTGCTAAAAGATTTCAGAAACTCAAAGGTGACACACAAACCAAAAACAGGGTAAATGATTTGGATGACAAAACCAAAATATATAAATGCTATATGATACATAATTGGTAGCGTAAGTGCATACTATATCTATCTTCGCCAAGACTAAGTCTTTGCGAAGACTAAATCTTTGTGACCATGGAATCTTGCATTTCTCACAGTAACTTTTAAACCTTTCAGTGCTATTGATTTTGAATTTTGTAATAATGGGTCCAAACATAGTGCTCCCAGTGCATACAGTAGTAACTTTGTATATACAGGGGCATAATTTAGATGGTCTGTATATCATATAAAAAGGTCTAGATAGGAAATAAAGCAATTTGACGTGTAGTGTACAGTACCAACAGTACAGTTACAGTATATCCAAACAGGGACAAATTTTGCAAATTTATTTTAGACCATTAGTATCAAAATGTCAAGGTCTAAAAATGAGAAGCAAAAAGAAAACAGAAGTAACATTTGCATAAACTTGCATGTATGGTATTTTACATTGCAAAAAAACAGCACACCCAGTCATTGCTAACAAGTCAAAACTCATGCAGCTTTAGTAATACCAAATTTCTGAGTCCAGACAGGCACCCTACTTTTACGTAATAAATAAACGTTGTACTCGTCTATCACATGTAATTATGGAATGAAAAATGTTATTGAGCTATTGATCATGTGTTACAGTCACAGCAGGGGCCTCCACTTTTAGAGGCAAATCCTGTATGAGAGGAAAGCAGAAATCAGCAGGCTCACACTGCTGATGCTTTCCATGCATAAAACATTATTATTCAACCTTGCAGAGTGTGTTAGGCCCAAAGCGTGGCGCCCTTCTGGAGAGGCGAGCTCTCAGCTAACATGATCAGACACACCAATTATTAACAAGCTTCTCCAGAACTAGTGCAGTTCTCAGAGGTTTTTTGGTGTTCGTGTGTAAAATAAAGCTCTCAATGAACCGGCAGCAGTATTGCAACGTCTTCATTTTAATCAATCTTTTCGACCATTGTTATAGTTAAGCTGACCTGCAACATTTTATATATATATGTAGATGAAGACCGGAAAATGTGTCTGTGTGTGTCTTATATATTACATACTCACACACACTATTTTAATTATATTATATATACACACACACACACATACATATATATACGTACACACTAGCAGACTACCCAGTGGCTTCGCTCACTGAGTGCAAGGGGAAAAAAATCCAGTATTTATAAAATAAGTTTGTTAATTACCAATTTTATTTTTCAACAAATAAAGAGCATTTACAATAACATAGAAATCAATATTGCGATATCAATAGGCGATTGAGTATTACTGCAGTGCTTTCGGGTAAACTACATTTTTTGTTTGCCCATTAGGTGCATAAATGTATACATTTTTTGGTGTACCCACCCGAGAACAGAAAGCCAGATATAAAAATGGCGTCCACAAACGAAGTGATTAGTTCCCGGCATGTACACCGATTCCATGTAAAATGTAAGCGCTAGTTACGCTGTTTCCTGTCATACGCACGTAGTGTATTATAATATGTTCTGTGGTCATACGTAATTTCCGTTTCAAACTCGAAAAGAATTTTATATATTTAGAGAATATATATATATACACACACACAAACATATATACATATGAATGCATGTAAGTATGTGTGTATATATGACCATCATATTGTGGATAACAAATACATTGATTATAAACAAGTCTCAGTTGCTTACAGTACATCCAAACAGGGACATATATAAGTTGTAAGTGGGTAGATAAAGAGGGCCATTAAGCCACTGTACAGGTTTCTGTTTGGACACCAGAATAAGTTATATTCATACTTCAAAGATTCACCAAATCTTCCACTGCTACAGGGCAACAGTCAATTTTGATTAACACATTAAATGCAATTTGAAATGTTGTCATTCTGGTCTCAATGGCTTTGGTCCATGGCAGCATACTTAGAAGCATTCTGAAATTCAGACTTCTGAAATTCATGCTGCATTCCACAACAGTAAGCAGAGAATCTCAAGGACAAGAGAGTGAAACACAGGTCATCATCTTAATGCTTTGGAATCATTCTATCAACTGAGGATAAGAAAAGCACCTATAAAATATTGATAAAAAAACACCTGATCCCAAATTAGCCTCAGCATTAACCCGGTAACTTAACTTTGTAACATTTTTTCCTCGCTCTGACCTCCAGGGCAAATATTCTAATTAAAATATAGTGAATTGCAACTTCAGTCCACCATAGATTTGCGTGGTTCCAAGCCATTATTTTTGGAAAAATCGGCCTGTGAACAATATTTTGGCTATATAAAAGGTGCCAATTGTCAGGCAAAGATTTACCTACAAAAGATTTGCTTATATGACTCTTGCTGCATGACTTACAAAATTAACAATATGCAGATATTTTATTATCAATACTTGCCGAAGAATTTATGCTTCAGGTGTCTGTAAATAAGTTTGCCCACAGCTTAATTTTTTGCCCAGGTTGGTTTTACAAATGGCCACATCCAATACTGCACAAAATGTATCACATATGTGTCAACATATCAAATTTTATACAAACCAACACACAACATAAAGATGTGACTACCCTTACTATTATGAGAAACGCAATATCCTACAACTTGGCTAATCCACTCATTCATCAGACTGAAGTATAGAACACCGGGGATTCAATTCTTTTGAAAGCTAGAACTAAAATATTTACTATTCATCTGCTGTGAGTTACTGCACATTTCAAGAACCCAATAATGTGAATGGTTAACAAATCCTATAAATTAAAGGTTCTCCATTTAAACAAGTAGCAGGAAAAGGCTGTACCAAGAAATCACAATAGGAATGGTTTTAGTCCTTTTCTAATCAGCTGTTACTCAATATTCTGTTATAATTAAATAATTTTCCCATCATTCAAAAAGCACTTTCCCATTTAACTACCTACAGACAAAAATACATATACAGCAGAAATTCAAACGAAAATAACATACATGTGTTTCGGGAAAATTCTGCCACTCCTTTTCAGTTAATCTATAAAGCAGCACAGACTAAAAGAAGATATTAAGGGAGACTGTGGGTTGTGAGGGACAAAGGCTAGCTCATGCTTAATTCTCCCTGCCATTCATTCTGAGTGAGAAGTGACAGCCCAAAAAGGAGGAGGACTTGGGTCATCGGTCACTCAGAGGCACCAAATTAGCAACATGTGCTAGTAATTATCAAATTCCTGCAAAGTTAAATAATGTAATTAAATGCATAAGCAAATTAAAAGTGTGAATGATTCATTCCTCCAGCCTGCTTTGCAGCGTAGTGCCAATATGGTTTAAATTTTTCGTCCAACGGAACACTTTTCACTTGTTTCAACATTAAAGTCGAAAACTGCACTTTGAAAATGGTAATGTTTACACTAAAGATGCACTGATTGATTGGCCAGGGACCGGAATCAGCCGATTTTCAGCGTGCTCGGTTTGGTCCAGAGACCAGCCGATCAGTCTTATGTATTTCCAATACTGAACCAGTCCGTTTCACACATACGCCTCACGTGATACGCACAGTGGTGCAGGCAATAGCCTTACAGCGGCATGCACACTCCCAGACGCGCTAAAATGTCGTTAATGTGGAACTTCTTCACTGTCAGTGAAGACAACACAAAGCTTGCAACTTGTAATACATGTAAAGCCAAAGTAACCCATGGGAGAACCACAACAAAAACGTGACGAAACATCAGAGGTAACGTTAAACTGATGATTAAACATGTACTACATAATCTTGAAAAAGTATACTCATTAGAATTGCAAAGCTAGCTAAGTTTTTTCCTATGACAGAGTAAAAATGTTTTAGCGAAACTTTAACCCCCTGCGCTATAACGACCCTACAGTATGAAGGTACGAAGAAACCTGATCTTAATCTAGCTTACTTACCATGTAAGAATTGTATGTGCATAACATGTGATGTTGGTATCAACAATATTACCCTGCACCTATTATTATTTGGAAGAGAATAGTACACTTCAGTTTTATTTGGAGGTTTGTAATCTACAGACTATTTTAAGACGAGTAAAAAAAAAAAAAAAAAAGGAGGAAAATGTCATGTTATCTGGAGAATTTACACATAATGGAAAATGATATAAGTAACTGACATTTATTTTAATCTGTTTCACCTGCTCTTGTTTGGTAAAGCAAAATATGTTAGATAAAGTTGAGTGTACAGCAGCTCATTTTCAGTTAATTATTATTTGTACCTTTTTCCAGTCACAGTGAACTTTATTTTCTGACTTATGTGAGAAGATTGGGAAATTGTGAAGTTTAACATTTTCTTTTATTATTGAAAATAAAAATTTGCATTGAAGAAAAGCTGATTTTTGTTTGTATATGTTGTCAATTATAGTTCTTAGAAAATCTGAAAATTGGCAAAAATCGGAATCAGCCAAGAAAATTGCAATTGGTGCATCTGTAGTTTAAACTGCTAAAAAAGCATATCCCCCCAAAAAATATTTAGAGATATTCAAAAGTTTGGCACACAGAGGACAGGTCGATCAAGGTAATTTTGTAAAGTCCGGAAAACATGAGGTTGACCATTTTTGCTGTGATGGGGTCTTGGTATTACTTGAAATTTTCAGTTTCCAGTAAGGATATCATACTAAGCAGCTAACCAGAATCCACAGGTTAAAGACTACCAAACTAATAAATTAATACAAACTTCTATGAAATGCCCTGGATTACATTAAACTGAATAAATACACTGAGTGACTATCCTTTGTAGTTGTAAGTTACTGGAGGATCATGCATATTAGGCAATTATGGAGGACATGTAGTATGTGTCGACCTTAAAGTGTCTTGAAAGGCCAGTTGTGTAGCTAGCTATCAGCACAGACATGACACTATCCCATCCAGTGGTTATGGATTTGCCCCATTGTGGTGTACTTAAGTTAAAATTTGAACAGAAAATCTTTTCTGATGAGGGTTAACTAATTGCAAACAGAGAAAAATTTAACATTCCTTTACAACCCTTGACAACCACAAGATCAAACCAAGGAATGGAAATCAAGATGCGCCCCCCCATATGAATCAGTGATTAGCTACTTCTGCTTGGTTAAGGTAACCAGAATCAGGTACACATCTTTTACTGGTCCATAATAAAAGAAAAAAAGTGTGTGTGCGTGTGATTAAAACTTGGGGGGGGGGGGGGGCCATTGTTTTTCCTGAACTGATTTAACCAAGCCTACTTGGATATCTACACATCCCTCAACACACAGCTGTCTTACATAAAATTGTCTTTGTTACTTACACTAACCCTAACCGTTAAAACTCATTGAAATTAATACCTCTACAGCTTTTACAGTAATAGTTTGATCAGATGCTAAATTCGATAGGAAATATAGATGCTAAGACTGAGGCATGAGACCAAAGGAACCTCTAATCAGAAGGAATTTTGATCCACAATTTTAAATTACAGAAAACAGTCTTCCTCCGGCATACCTGTTTCTTTATCACATATTCGTCTGCTGCTTCTGCCTTTAGATGCTCAATCTTTTCTTCCTGCTGTTTGGCTTCTTTTATATACAGAACTTCTTCTTTTGCTAACCTATAAACGGGTAGAAGACGTATTTAATTTAGCTGGTTTACAGATTACAAATCATATTCAAGTCGGACCTTTCTGAAATATTTCACTTACAAATACCCAGAAAAAAAAATTACAATAACAAAAATGTAACAATAAAAACAAAAAACACCAGCCAGCATAAAACTAAGTAGATAACAATGGCATAAAGTTTAAATACATTTAAAAATGTTCAGAACGCAGATGTTACTAGGTACCACAGAAAGCTACTAACTACAGACATGACACCGCTTGCAATTCTGTCCTCAGGAATCCCATTCACCAGTATTCTGCAAGATACAAGTTAAGGAATCAAACTTACATCACAGTGAGCAAACATTTCCATCCCATTCAAATTTTGATTGCCTGTATCCATAAAGGTCACATGAAAAAAAAGCCCAAAATGTTGCCAACACCTAGTCCTCCTAAGTGGCAACACAGTCAGAGCATTCAGCCTCAGTTCAGCAACATTTCTCCACTCCTAGGGTGGTATCAGTTCTAAAACTCCAGTCTGCCACTGGTCTGTCTTTAGTTTTTATACTGATGCTATAAATCTGCCAATTTGCAACCCAGCTGCATGCTCATTAGCCGCGATCCGTGGCGGTTCAGCTCCTTTCTGCTCATTCCACTAATCTCCTGTCTTTACTCCATTTATTTGCCACTTCTGCTACTGCTCCTCCACAAAATACTGCACTGCCCCTTCTAGGATTAATTGATCATCAATTTAGCTCTAATTTGGACCAAGTCAGGTGGTAAATGGGCCACTTTTGCTTGATTGTTAGTGAAATGTGTGCAAGTACATTGATAAATTTTGATTATTTATCAATTACCAGCAAATGAACTAAATCTATTGAATAAATTCCAACCTGATTGCCATAATAGAGTTTGAAAATATCGCTATTGATAATGATTCCAGCTAATAGTCTTTTCCGGCTCTGGTTGCTGGCTTGTCAGAATGACAACAAAGAATTCATTTTTCATATAGTCAGTTGCATGTGCATGAGTAATCCTTCATTAATCAGTTACATTATGGGGCCGCTCCTCAGTAATGTGTGTTGCTTTGCTCAGAAAGCCTAAAACACTTTGTCATATTTTATGTCAATTACCAGTAATTTTAATACGTTTCCATCAAGGCATACTGTAATAGTTAACATATGCTAAGGTAAGCGCCTTAAGCCTTCTTGAGATGAGTTATATTACCGTTGCAGTTGTTTAGCAAGGCAGTTGGCAAGATTCAAATAACTAACGACAGGCTAATGAAAAAATGTCCCTTGATCTTAATTTCTTATTTTCTCAGACTGAGGTACTTATATGAAGGGTGGAGCTGAGCTTGTTTTAAATGGATCTGCCACTGTGTTTTCCCAGTTAATGGAAAAGCAGCTCTCTGGAAAATAGAAAAAAGAATTAGACCCGACACACATTCAAGTAGTTTAATACTGTATTTTTGAGCAGTGTACCCAGTGCCAGCTGGAATGACAAACGTAAATTACTCTTGTCATTTTATTAAGGACATCCGCTGTGCTGGTCACCAAATAAAATGTGCACCACTGCAGGATAGCTAGGTGCAGTATTTTTTAAAGACCAAAGAATAAAGAAAAAAGACCTACAGTGGTTCATAATGCTTTCCATGGGGACTACAGTTCTTAAGGGTCAAACACAGATAGATCATTTCTAAGGCTGCCTATTTAAATGCAAAGAAATCTTAAAATTTAATTTCTCCAAGATCAGCAGACAAAAAAAACTTGAGGTGGGGTTATATCATATCATATCATCTCAATTGTGACAAATTAATAAACACAAATAGAATGAAGAATCAGAATGACAGTTTTACTTAGACAAAAGAAGCAACCACTTTATTCTGAAAGAAATATTAAGCACCAGAGTAACAATAAGGTTTTAGAGCATGTCAAATACAAAAACAAAGTATTACTAAGGCTTCCGTTCAGCATAATAGCCCAGGCTTTGATCATACCTCTAATGAACAACATTTCACTGAAGTAATTGCAATTAAAGCAGTTAAACTGCCTTTCCAAATATGGTTTGGCTTCAATTAGCTAGCCCAGAAAAAAAAGGTGTGTTCAAGCCATTATATGTCATTCAAGCAGCATATGACTGAAGTGGCTCTGGGCTTCAATGATTTAAAGGATGCTGCCTTATTTATTTAATTTATTTAAAATTTTAAATGAAATAATGTACAGAAGAGCTTACAACTACTACTGTGTGGTGGTCATTTCATAACAAGCAATACATTCATATCCAAGAGCAGGTAGAATTAGAATAATATTTCTAGGGAACACTATCACAACTAATAAAAAGGTAAACTTGCAAATGTTTACATGACAAAACATCAAAACATCTCACAGGTGACAAAACAAAATATTAATCCGCTAAGTAAACAATCCAATGCTAATGCAAGTTTTTCTGTTATTCCATATTTCATGGCTGAATTTTGCTACAATGTAAACACACACGATAAGATTAATCGAACAGCAAAACTGTATGTAGCTTGTGTGGACTCAAAGTACTTAGACATGACATCTGTAACTAGCAATTGACCACATTCCTTGCCTGGCAATATCACATTCTGAATCTAATTAACCAGACTGAGAAATCTGTACACAAATGCATGCCAAATACACTATTAATTTATAATAATAGTATAGTATAATATAATAATAGTTACAATAGTATGGTTGCCATGTGCTCAGGCACATGGTGCGTAAAAGTTGCCAACGTTCTGTTGACTCAATAACTGCAGAGTTCCAAACTTCCACTGGCATTAACCCCAGTACAAAAACTGTGCCGGGAGCTTCATGGAATGAGCTACCAGGGTTGAGCAGTTGCATGGAAGCCTCACATCACCAGCACAATGCCAAGCGTTGTTTGAAGTCGTGTAAAGCACGCCGCCACTGGAGCAGTGGAAATGTGCTCTGTGGCGTGATGAATCATGTTTCGTTGTATGATCTGATGGACGAGTCTGGATTTGGCAGATGCCAGGAGAACCTTACCCGTCAGCCTGCAGTGTACGACTGTAAAGTTTGGTGGAAGAGGGAAGGTGGAATAGTATGGGGTTGTTTTTCAGGGACTGGGCTAGGCCCCTCAGTTCCAGTGAAGAGATCTCTTAATATTTCAGGATACCAAGACATTTTGGACAATCCTATGCTTCCATCTTTGTGGGAACAGTTTGGGGAAGGCCTTTTTCTGTTCCAGCATGACTGTGTCCCAGTGCACAAAGCAAAGTCTATGACATGGTTGGATGAGTTTGGTGTGGAAGAACTTGACTGGCCCGCACAGAGCCCTAACCTCAACCCCATCTAACACCTTTGAGATGAACTAGAGTGGAGCTTGTGAGCCAGGTCTTCACGTCCAACACCAGTGCCTGACCTCACAAATGCTCTTCTAGATGGATGGGCAAAAATTCCCACAGACACACTCCTAAATCTTATGGAAAGCCTTCTCGGAAGAGTGGCAGCTAATATAAGCTGCAAAGGGGGGACTAATTCCATATGGATTTAGAATGGGATGTCATAAACGTTCCTGTAGGTGTAATAGCCAGGTGTCCCAATACTTTGTCCATATAGTGTAATTGAACAGCATGCCCTGTCACATTCGGCCAATTTGCAACATCACACCCTTATTACAACTGAAAAACAATGCACTAATTACAAACCTATCATCTGATTGCCAACACTGTGGGTGAAGTTCATGATAAGTAATCCATTAGAGGGCAGAGATACATCAAATCATTACACCAAGACAGGAAAATCTACAGATCGTTGCCAATACAGTCCATCATCTGTGGAGTGCATTTCGTTAACCACTGCCTGAGGGTTTCACTCAACAGGCATCACTAACCAGCTACAAGTGCACAACTGGGTGTTTAATGAGCAAAAATATTTGTTAAAACCCATTGCAAATTAATGCAGTGTCAGGTTCATTAAATTAGCTTTTCACATTATTTATAGAAAAAGCAATCTGTGAATACCAGGCTGCTAAAATATTAATGTTTGGACTGTTTTACACATTGTCTATGTCAACACAGAAACAAACATTTTCTGTTTCTGTTATCTATGCATGTTGCATAGCATGATCAATCATACATTAAACAATAATAGTAGCTTAAATATTGCTAAATTGAGCACTCAATTTCATCCATTTCCATACATAATTAAGCACACTTTAGCATACTTATGTCATTACTGCCACTTAGGTTATCAGTATGAGCCGCACAACATTTTGTCATAATAAAACCCACAATAAAACAGGCATCTTTAGTCTTATATTTAAACTGAAGAGCAAATTATTTTTGGAAGACTAAGGTTAAAATGACTAGATTAAAACAAGGCATCCCAGTTCAAATAAGGCAATCAACAAACTTCTTAAAATATCTTGTATTTCTGATTCCCACCACCCCCCAAATTTTTTAGTCAGTAAAACGTTCCTCTCTCTGACAATCAAGTCATCACATTGTCTTTTTCAGTAATTTTTATATAAAATGACTAAAATCACACTCCAACACCGAGATCCTGTAACAGTTTTCTGTATTTTTGCAAACCGCATTGTTGTGTTTAACCACACCCCAGCCTTCATCATGGCAGACGTCCGATAGAACAACAAGATATAATGAAGACTTAAGCAGATAACCAGCTATAACAGCAGCAGGCCAGGGAAATGCGCTATCTAATATTGCCTCTATCAATGTACTTAATAATGTATGACTTCCCCAAAGGAAATTAGCAAAGAATAAAGGGCAAAATAAAATTACCAATGCAGTACTTTTCCAGAAATTCCCATTTTTAAAACACCATGCTAAATTATATGAATTCAAAAATGCATGCAAAAAGCACCTCATTAGCCCGTTACGGTTTTCTGAAAAGCCTTTACCAAAACAGAGTACACTTAAAAGGGAACCGTGCATTAACATGAATCAACTGTTTTCCGTTTAAAACTCTATGCATCCAATTAATCAAATCATCCATTATTAAACTAACAAATAGGTCATTAAATCTGATAACTCAGCATGGCACCATTTACTGCACAGCACAAAGACAGCTTTGGTACAATGGAAAATGTAAGTAGTGGAATAAACATTTTCTGATAATGTAATTTAGATCCGGTTATATTTTGGGCTTTGCGCATGTCTTGTTTCATGATGTTACCTTGCCAACCACCATCTTTACAAGCACAAGCTTTGACAGCAATTTCCCCTACAGAACAAGACGTACCTAGACAGGTGTGCATTCAGCAAAAACTAGCAAGCAAAGCTGAAACTGTTTTCTCTGACGTTGCATTTGGGTCTAGTGGAAACAAAATATTTTCTCACATAATTACCAACATTGCCATTTCAAGCCAATTTAACCTTTGTTTTTCACATCTGCATATTGATTTTTAATCTAGATGAAATACATTTTTTCATTACTAAAGCACAAAACAGTATCTAAGCTAGGTATTTTAACAATGATTCATTCAAATCATTTATACTGTAGAAACATTAACAGAAACGATCCTTGATCCAGATTGTACATTTATAAGTGATAAACAATTACACCGTAATTGTTCAAACGGATGATTTAGAAAAATGTCTAAATATTAAAACTTTATAGATTGAAAGAAAACGTCTGCATGTGAAAGCTGTAGCCAAGGGGTAATTTGAAAGAATTTAAATCCTAGAAAAAAATTTGTCTGGTTTGATATCAAAAACCAACCCTAAAAACAACAAATACAAAACATTATTTTGTATCTATGTGACTAACGTGATCCCTCGTCTATCGCGGGGGTTGCGTTCCAGAACCCCCTGCGAAAGGTGAAAATCCGCGAAGTAAAAACCATA
>JAAGVU020000113.1:10660415-10678312 GCA_011763525.2 Mormyrus iriodes
TTCTAAAATACGAACACTGCAGTCACGCGCCATTTGCATTCTGGTAATGTTTACATTCTCAGCTGATTTCGGCCGGTGAAATCAACAGGGCAAACCGCGGAGTGATCGGACCGAATAACATCCATGTGTGTTACTCACCAGGGCCAAGGTGTATAGTAAAATAGGCAATATATTTATCTACTGTTATGCTGACATGTATGTGAAAGAAATTAAATTCTTATGGTAACAAATTTAGATTTTTTTTTAAACTGCAGTTACTATCCACCCTTTAGCCAAACAGTGTTATTGTATTCTTGAAAGCAAACCCTCCAGTTTTTAAACGTTTTAATTACACTAAATTCAGAAAAATTTTTAATTTATTTCCACTGGAAAGAAAAAATGCTTAAAGAGAAACTCATCTCAAAAACTATAGGCAGAAAACGGTCTATTAATTTGAACTATATCATATTCACCGATACAAAATACAAAAACATACACTGAGGTTCTGTCAACTAGTTAACCCAATAAATATGAGAACCTTTTCATCATTTTGCTTTCCTGCAAATCTGTACATACTGAAAATTAAAACACTTCCTAGCTGTAGTAATACAGTATTTTTTAAAAACAGCTCGCTAACTTGAACAAGAACGGCCACTGCTAGTTTAGTTACCCATTTAGCTTTATATTAACCTAGCTATAGAAGATCATCAGGGCTTTAGTGCATACAGAACCTATTTTTGTAGACGTGAAAAAATGCATATTATTAAAAAACAGTTACTTCTGCACTAAAAATTGGACAATATGAAAATTACTGCATATTCCATTTACTGCAGTGTGTTTCATATACCTTTAGCATGTCGCTGCTAACGCTTCGGCCTACAGCTGTGAACTCTCACAGGCCGGTTCTTTTTTCCATTCAAGACAGTTATAATAGCGGTTTAAATAACATCTGTCATTGGTACCCCGGTAGTTATTTGTAAAAATACACTTACCGCTTCACTACACCAGTTTTAATTTTAATTTGCCGTACTCGTGGGTCCGCCATAACGACCACGGTTTTTGTTTTTTGAAATACACCGAGATTAAGGAACGGCTGCGAAACAACCAGAAGCTGCAGAAAAGGCACTGTCACTGGTGCTCCTGCGTTACGTCGGGACGCACTGACGTAGACACCACGTGGAAAGGATGACCGCATGCGCTGCCGAGGTGGTTAGACGTACAGAATTTTGTATGTACGTATAAGATAATGTCCTTAGGGTAATGTGTTTTAAAGCTAAAGTTTAGTTTTTATTTTAGGAGTTGGTTGTTTCAGTCAAAATAAAAATATGCAAAAAATGAGCCTTTCATTTATTCGCATATTTACAAAGAATATTCTCACATCAGTGTTCGGCATTAGTATGAAGTAAGCCATTTTTTGGTCTCATTATCGTTTTCTGTACTCCTATGGCTATGAAATTGGTTTTCTGCCACAGAAGCATCCTCCATTCTTCAATCGATCATTAAGGTCCATAAACTAGACAAATTTCCGTAAAATGCCTTTCAGTTAAAATTACAAGTTTGACCCAGGTCTAGGGGTGTATTCAGTCTTTCATCTGTTTTCAGTAATTATTTATCTATGGCAGGCTCATGATGAACAAGTAAATATTAGGGAATCACGCAGAGTACACACTGGACAGGGTGGAAATCCATATTCATTTATGTATAGTTTAATTTGTTCGGTATATTTAAATCTTTTTCCTTTTTAAAAAAATGTGCTGTAGTTTCAGTGAAAATTCCATCACTTATCTTGGACATATTAGATAGGATTTTTTGCAAGAATCGGTTTCAATGCCTGATCTTTAACATTGTGTTTGACTAACTACACATACATTGTAGACATGTATTACGAGTTAATCAGTGGTAATAGCTTATTATTTGGCAATTTGTACTTTACCAATGTAAATGGACTTTAATTACTGCAATGACAGGTCAACCATTGATCTTTATTTATAAAGCATTGCTTATCAGTGTTATGGATTCATTCTGAATTCACTCTCACTCAGCAGTTCTGTATCTGCGATTCAAAGTTTTGGCTTCTTTAACAACAGACTATAGCTACATTGTGAGGAACAAGGCTGGACATTCATGATGTGTTAAGTATGATAAGGGTGAGCAGTACTATAAGGGACTGGTATTTTAAGCAGTTTAGTTTGGGATGAGAATGATCAAATTACATTAAGACAAAAGTTGAAGTGCCAGTTGTCACACAAGGTACAGTAATCTGTATTCTACTGAGAATGAAGAACTTCTGGCTGGGGATTTTGAATTTTGGCCCAAATACCATCAAGGTGGAACAAGCAACATAGGAAACTTAACATATGCTTCAAGGTTGAAGTCTACAGATTTTTAGGAAAATCTGAAGCAATGGCAATTTTAATGAGTCTTGTTATAATATAGCTGTATCTTGCTCTATAGTAGTGAAAACAAGGTAATCAAAGCATGGACACAGATTTGGGTATGGACAGTAGGGACCAATATTGTGGTAGTACAGTGTGTTTAGGGGGCTGGGGGGGGGGGGGGGGGTTCAGGGCTATAGCCCTGAGTATTTTAAGCCTAGCCCCAATTATTTTAGCCCCGATGCCAATCTTCGTTTAGAAAGAGAAATCAAGCCCCAGGTAAAGTTCACTTAGCCCTTGATCTTTTCAATAGCTAGAAACTCCCCTGGTCCCTAACAATGCTGAAACCAGACCTGCACCCTTGAATAATAGACTAGTCAAACAAGAAAATTCATTTTAAGAATAAAAACATCAAACAAATTGCATAAACAGTGACAGGCAACTACTAACAGCTTCCTCTCATCCACCCCTCCACCACACACATACACACACACATTACTGCCACCTGGTGTGAGTATTTTTAACCTAGGAACACTATAAATGAATATTCAACCTATGTAAAACGAAATCATTAAACATATTCCCATACAAAAAAAGGTATTAGCAGTTAGAATGCAGGACTGCAACTTGGGCATTAATTAAAACTCCATTTTGGAAATGTAATGTTAATTATATTATTTCCAATTAACGAAAGAAATCCAGCACTTTGGAGCAAATGTCTTGGAAATATCACTGTGAACAAAATTTGTTTGCCATATTTTGAGAACACAAATATTTCCTCCTGTAAAGTTGGAGATCCAATCATTACATCTAGTCATTCCCATGAAGCACATTGTTCAATGTGGTGATTTTGGTGGCAAATCAGGCCTCTAATCAACAGGGAATTTACCATATTACATATTTCAGCCACACCATGCAACTTTGGTATGAGGCCAGTCACTGTTCATTTATGGTGGTTTTTAATGCTTTACACGCATTGACAGTTTGCTAAGTCAGTTCGTTAAATGGGGGTATTTCTAATACTTTGAGTAAAAAAGGCAGGTGCCCAGGCACCCCAGCCACACCCCTTTTCGGCACTTGCCTGGGGCACTTTATTAGTCAAAATGTGAGATGATGCAGCAGGGTGTTCAACCACATCACCACTCAAACAATGTATTTAATGTATTCTCTTTTTTTAGCATGGATTTTTGTCAAAAAAGTGAATATGGAATTAGGAAAGACCTTCAGTGTAAATATGTGCCTGGTAGGGTCTGGTGGCATAAAGGATTCACATGAATAATGACTAGGGCCCGATGTCCCGAAGCCTTCTTAACGCTACGTTGTTCGTAAGTTCTGCCTTAAGTTGTCTCTTAACGCTACTACATGTTTCCCGAAACGGTCTTAGTTAAGTACATCTTCCGTAAGATATTCTTTCGTAAGGTTGGTCTGAGCAGATCTTATCGCTACCGTCTTCGTTAGGTTTCGTCCTTGTGCTTTGAATGCGCAGCGAATGGGCGGATTCATAATGAAAGGTAAGGAACGCGCTGTTTATTATGCGTCTATTTATGTTCTGCCGATATCGGGGTGGACGCGTTCCCCCACTTTCCGACGGCCCTGGAATGCACACACCTTCTGTTCATGAGGTTGATAAGAGTCAACACTACAGGTTCATTTACATTTAAGTCTAATGCACCCTCCCCCCTAAAATCACCCTAGAATAGTCCTTATTAGTCCAATGAGTCAGACGTAGGAAAAGAAATACCTTTCGTAAGATATCTCTTCAGAGTCTTCTTCAGGGGTGTGTAACGAAGACTCTAAAGATATACCTGACAAAAGGTGTTTCATTTCCTACATCTGTTTCCCGAACAATCTCGTAAGATATTGCGTAAGGGAGAGCTTCTTAAGTGCGACCTTAATAGGCGCCGGAATACCTGATTGGTTGACATCGATGGCTCGAGAATCGATTATTCCTTCCATGCAGCAACTGTTTGTCTGCAGCATTAGAGAAAGCGGTTTTCTTTATGAATATAACACTGCAGAAATGCTTCAAAATATTGCAATAATCAGAATTGGGGACAAGCTAATAATAAAATACCGAATTAAAAAATTCAATCATCTAACCGTAAATACGATTTTCGCCGACTGGGTACACGAACCCGCCTTTCCAAACTAGTATCACAAGTTTATTTTTATTTGTTCTATAGAACAGTTCCGTACACCAATATGTGTGCATGTCATTGATATTGGGACGAGCATTGGCACAATAGCCTAAAGAAAAGTTGCGTTATTGTCTAAACATAAGAGAAAGTCCCATGTGCTTCAGTATTGACGACTAAGGACTATTCCAGGGTGCTTTTGGGGGGAAACTATATTAGACTTAAATGTAAATGAATCTGCAGCGTCAACTCTTATCAACTTCATGGATTAAAGTTTTGATATACTGTGACTTTGGCACATTTAGAGAGGTGTGTGCATTCCAGGGCCGTCGGAAAGTGGGGGAACGCGTCCATCCCGATATCGGCAAAACATAAATAGACGCATAATAAACAGCGCGTTCCTTATCTTTCATTATGAATCGGCCCATTCGCCGCGCATTCAGAGCCCAAGGACGAAACCTAACGAAGACATTAGCAATAAGAGACAGCTAAGAGCCGCTCAGACCAACCTTACCAAAGAATATCTTACGGACGGGTTACTTAATTAAGACCGTTTCGGGAAACACGTAGGAGCGTTAAGAGACAACTTAAGGTACAACATACGGACGGCGTAGCGTTAAGAAGGCTTAAGGAAACGCACCCAGGGCAGTTGGATATCCTATCAGCATAGTGGGAAGCTCGGCTCAGCCAGCCAAGTTAAGGCTACTGACAATTACAAGGCTAAATAGTTTCTTATTCTGCCAAAAGACTCTGATTTGACGAGGAAATGTAGTCAAACAAAAACAGATTTATGAATGTATTTTATTCCTAATTAGTGCTACAGTAATGCTACGAAAATACGTATGTCAAATACAAATATGTACAGAATAAAAGCCTGGGAACAATCCTTCAGATATAAATTACGGAATCACGTGAAATATTGAACTCAATGTAAAAAGCAGTAAGCCCTGTCCTGAATTAATATTTTAACGACAATGCGGATGCTGTTCTGGCCGCTAATGTGGTTGTCCTCTGCTGCTTAGAAACGGCAGGGAGGAGAAGCACGCGGTGATGCAGCTTCAGATGCCTTGATAACCTCAATCACAGATCACCACTGAAATCGTCCAGCACAGTCCATCCACATTGGATACTGTGTATCTGATACCATGCTGTGCCTCACAGGGGTGCCCAGTGCCCCAACCTCTTTGCTCTTGATGCCAGGCTGAAAAATGTCTAAATAGGTATTTCAATTTAAGAAGTTGTTGAGTTGATTAAAGACAACTTTATGAATAATTTTTCCAATGAAGGCTTATAGAGGCTTCCAGATCCTCTTTTTCATGAGAAGTTTAACAACCACTGACTTTGACTTTGGGAAAATGCCTGTGGGTCATTCACACTTTGTGGCACATTCCTTGCTAAACAATTTTAAAAGCTGGTAGTCAGAGTATGCAGACAGTAGGTGGGTGGCTTAAGGTACCATATTCTTTTCTTAAGAGTGTTGCAGTCAATGGCACCAAATTTTAACATTATTACCAAATATTTTTGGTGAGGTGGTAAAGATGGCCTGGTTTTATTGTTTGACAGCGGGGTATTAATGGCCAGAGTAATCATTTTTTATTTTATCACTAAAGAAAGATTTAAAGTCATTACATTTTTGGTGGATTGGAGATGAGGGGCTAAATGTGTCTGTGGATTTATTAACTAAGCAACAGTAGAAAATAGGGCGCCTGAATTTGTAAGGTTCCTATTAAGAATGTTGGAGAAGAAAGGTTGTCCAGCCTTGCTCATTTCAAAGTACAATGTGTATCTAATAACAGGCTGGACTGGGCTTGAGGGAGTCTACAGGAAAGTGCAGAGCAGACAGTTCTTCTGGAAAGGCTAAAGCTGTCCAGTCTGTGCAGCAACCTGCTACACATCTTACCCGTCTGCAGGAGCAGCTGGTAGGCTGAACAAACTTTTGAGGAAACTTGGTTCTGGCAGGAGATAGGACTTTACTTATAATAATGAAGCCCATTCTCTAAACAGAGAGCAGGATCGATTGAGGAGCACCTTCAACCACAGGCTCGTCACTCCAACGGACACAACCAAGTTGAACCAATTGTTCGATGCTTTGGGTCAACATGTCACTATCCCCACCCAGCTTCGGACACAAACCCAACTTTCTCTGAGCCATCTCTGTATTTTTGGCACCAAATTACTCACTTTACATGTTTGCTTGTTTGTACCTCAACTGTACCACCTGCACTATACTTCGGATTATTTATGCTTATTTACATTTATTTATTTCATCCATCCATTTTCCAGAACCGCTTATTCCATTTCGGGTCGCGGGGGGTCCGGAGCCTATCCCGGAGGCTGCGGGCGCAAGGCAGGGAACAACCCAGGACGGGGCGCCAACCCATCGCCGACATTTATTTATTTGATTAATGAATTATTCTTGGTAGGATGCTACTGTGCTTATAGTTATTAATTTTTGTATTGCTGCAGGGAAACAAAAAAAAATCCCCTGGTGGTTCAATAAAGGCTTGTCTTATAGTTAGTATGTGTTAAAGATATTAAAGGTATTAAAGAAAGATAAAAATATGTTTTTAAATTATTTCGGTTTATATTTGCAGAAGTCTGACAGTATGAAAATTCTACCCCACAATTTCCACAGAAAATAATCAAAGACCACAGACTTTCAAGAAACAGATATATAATTTATAAGGTATTTCTTAACCATTATTGGTTTCCATCACCACGGTTCAACCTTTTTGAAACCAGGGACCCCCAGATAAACACCGTTCCAGAACGGTCATGGTTTCCCTATTTTCTAACCCTTTCAGGTTCACACTATTTGTTTTCATTCCTTCATCAGAAGCTGAACAATGAATTGGATTGAGTTAATTCAACATGATTCATCTTTATAGAACAGCCTAAGCACTAATTCATTTGATTTATCAAGGGTACAGAGTTGTGCTATTTTAAATATACATTTCAAACATGGGCAGACTGGATGGCAAGGCGACGTAATTGGTCTTGCCATAACCTGGGTTGGGGTGTGAACTGTTCTCCTTATGTGGTGTGAACTTTGCATCTTCTCCCCATGGTGTGTAGGTTCCTACCTGCAGTCAATAGACATGTAGTTAGGCTAATAGCTTGAATTGCCATAGAGTTTGTTCATGTTTGTGCTCTGTGACGGACTGGCATGCCATGTACTCTGTGCTGCCTTGGATACACTCCAGGCAACCCTGACTAGGACAATCATTTAAACATGGATAGTTGATTGTATTTTGGACTTTAACTTCTTCAATGCTGGAAATCAACAAGGGTGTCAGAAATTTTTGCCTGAGAGTGCGAACTTGACGTTTGATCATCGTGCAAATGCGGCTTTGGGTTCCATAGCAATGTTTGATAAATTAACGAAATGGTGGCACTATCGTCCGATTCAGGCAGCATTAAAAACAGAATAGGGGGTGGTCCCCCTCCCCCTCGTAGTAGAGGTTCCCTAGTTCTGGTCCGTATTTATCTGGGGATCTCTAGTTTCAAAAAGGTTGAATACCCTTGCTTTAGGGCGCTAATACTTGGGGCAAGGACGTCTCTGACTCCGCCCATGTTGTGGATTCTGAACAAGACAATTTCCCCTTAAATGTTTAACAAAGAAAATGTTCGAAATACCCGAAAATGTTCCACAATGCAACAATAGCACGTGTTTATCACAGATGGCCTTACCAAAATAAATCTGAATAACTTAGAATTACCAATAGGCGTTAGTGCGTTTAGACACATGTGCAGGTGACTGAATGTTTTATGTCACAGTCGCCAGTTTGACGCAAGTAGAGAATATGATTGTCGTCGTTATCAACATCAGAGTAAAATACACTCAATATAAAGATTCGTGACTTATGAACCCCTGTGACAAAATTGTTGTAATTGATTTAATGAATTATTTCTTGCCTCACCACAAAAATAAAACTGAACAGTGAATAATGAAGATCAATTTCGGAAACGTATAAGAAGTATTATCTGATTTCATAGTTCTGTGTTATCCCATTAATTGTCCATTTGAACTACACGTGATACTGTTTGAGTAATCACTGAAGTGATACGGTCAGAACAAATGTGTGGTTTCTTCTATTCGCAAAAGATCTGATGCGTAAATAATAGTGTGCAGTATTAGTTTTGTAGCTACTATTGGACTTAATTTGTATTTACATACTTATTGCTGTCCACGAGCCGTAATAATAATTCCATGCAAAAATTTATGCAAGACAAGATGTTCCAACAATTCAACAATTAAAGCACCTAAAATCCGCCGCTGTAAATTAAAACGTGCACAAAACTGTAAAAGGTTCCTCCAAAACTCTTGTGGTTTGTTTGGTTACTTTGGGTTAATGTTAGGGCTGGGTCGGGGTTACGGTTGTTATAATAGGGATTAAGGTTACACCCACAGAAATTAATAGAGAGTCCCCACAATGATATAGATACCTAATGTGTATGTTCGTGCATATGTAATATTTTTTATTATATTAGGTCTACGCTTATTTAAAGTTTTTTAAGTGACATAATAAAACAAAATTTTACAGGTTTGTTTGTCTTACAAAGTATTTGAAATCCGATTCAAGCATGATCTATATTAATCAATAATGGCTCTAGGTATACCACGAAACAAGAATTCTTTATATTTCGGTAGTCATCCTAGTAAGATTTGTTTTTGTTTCTTAATCAGACTTAAGTCGGTTTATTAATAATGCGTTTTAATTCACATTCGTTTCTGACATAAATTACCTCAGAAAACTGCATATTGGCCGTAGCGTTTCCAGTCAATAATTAGGCTACAAACACTTCAAATACGTTATAATTTCAATAGATAATTGTAATATATGGGAAATCGACTACTATTTTGATTCCATTAATTACTTGTGTAATTTTATAGGGTTGACGTGTTTAAAAGCGATGAAAACGTAATTGCCGACTTATCATTGAATTTTCCCTAATGAAATAAATAAATAAAATCAGCTATCATTAGCTTCCATTCCAACAGGGCTAAAGAGGTCGGAGGAAGAAAAAATACTTATTAATTCTTACTGCCACCGAAACGACCTAATGATGTAGGATTTTAGATTTGTCATGGTTAATACGATTCATTATTTCGAAAAGTGACTTCTAAAAGCTAAAGATATTACCTTGTCTAATACATTTTTCTTCCGTGCAACCCAGACCTGACATGCTGAAAAGTGGGAGTGGTGATTCTGCTTGTCTGAGCCAACGTGACACAGATTTTTATTTAGAAACGAAGATGAGCAGAAAGAACTTCTTCCCGAAAATCCCTGGCCGTTTTCCTTTTCCCCTGACCGTTGATTATTAGTATTTTCCTAGTTTTCCAAACTAATAAGTGCCACTATCAAGCAGTTGGAAGCGCTCAGAGGCTGCAGACATGCTGCTTGCCTTAATTGATATTGAACGAGCTGCTGGTAGACGAGAACAGGGCCACTGCTGGATAATTTGCAGTTTAATCAGCGTTTGTAATGAGAGCTGCTGATTAGGGCTGTTTGAAATAAAAGAGAGTTACAAGGAACGTCTGTCAGAGTCCGGTGATAATTCAGGACTAATTGTGGTGATTACAGCAAACTGGATGACTTTGAGCTTCTCTAATGCAGTGTGTGACTGTGTGCGCGCTCACTTTTTTTATCTAAACGCTGTTTCTGTGTAGGCTGATACTTCATGTAAAATACAAACGAATGTAGGCCTTTCAAATATACCAAAAGGCGCGTTGGTTCGAAACCATTTCTTGAGTTTTGGAAATTAAGCAGTTTTAATAACCGATGTCAGTTATATATTCTTACATATTTTACAAAACTTTTGTGATGAGGCTAAAATTATATTTTCTGTCGCAAAATAATTCTATGAATTATTTGTGGGCACCGATCAGAGACATTTTCCATTCTTTGTTTATATAAAAATGAGAGCGAGACAGTGATGAAAATGATCTATACTCGTCCCTCTATCACGCATAAACACACAGCCCGGCACACACAGAATGTAATGACATATTTAGTGACACGTTCGTAGAGTCGATTAAATTTAATTAAAGGGATTTGATCTGCGTCATACACCGGCTTGTGTCTTATTGCTATACTTGGAAAGCTACTTCCCTTACAGAGGAATTGATGGACACTATGGTAACTATTAGCGCCGAAGAGAGGATATATTTCTTGAGACGTGCTTCGGTTACCTTCGGAATAGCAAATGTAAAATTAGTGAGAATGTGTGTATGAACGCCGCTGGTCAATTAGCGAGAGATTAGAAGGAAGGGGGTTAGCGAAACTGCTAAATGCTCGGCCACACAGGGCATCTGCTAGCGGAGCAGAACAACACTGCCACCTGCTACCAACAAATCCGTACTATATGTCTTACGCTCTTCCATACGTCCTCTCTCTCTCTCTCTCTCTCTCTCTCTCTGTCGCATTCACTCACTTTCTCATCTTTACTCTCTTGATCCAAGTCAGGAGGGATAAAGTTGGAAATATGACAGTTAGATAACAGACATTTCTAATCTCGGCCTGTCATTTTCCTATTCCACACAGACCGAGCCTATAATAAAAACAAAGATTTAGAATCAACAGCCTTTCCATGTACATCTGTTTCAGCATTACTATAAGGTGAAAATAGAAATTTCCCGTTTTCGCCACCAAAATGTTAATTATGAATGACGCTGCGGATTAACGAGTGTTACACTGTATCCATGTATTTCTCTAAATGCTCCTGAGTACCCTACTGAGTACACACACAATACGTACACAACATCTGCGTTTAAGTATTTTATTATAATTGCAGTGTTATGCTTTTCTAGTCAGTGTTAACATCTATCAATATCGTTTCATTTATCGCAGAACGACATAGGTAAGTCTGATCGATAACTGAAGAGGTTACCTTTACGCAATATTCTAATGTCAGGGAGATCTCCAAATTGATAGTGATAAATATTTGCCGGTAGATTAGGTGAGGGGAATGTGGCAGAGTGCTCTATTTTAGACCTGTAACCTCTGCAAAGCCGCCACTTTCTGCGCCAGATTAGCCCCATCCATCCAGTGTCAATGGCTGTCTTGTTGAGAAAATCAGTGAGTAAACACGGCTGACAGAAAGGGGGGCTCAGCTGATTACTCATACAAATAGACTGCAAACTCCGCCAGGACGCGCTGTTTTCTGAGATAGGTTTCTTGCATTGACAGGGGCGCTTCTCCCCAGGTCCCCTGTCCTGCTGTTCCCACTTTGTCCTCCATCAATCATACCATTGTGTCCGGGATGTTATATAGAGTCACTTAATATCCCCACCTTCATCTCTATTCACTTAGAGAATGATGTGGCATGAGGGGACACAAGCTTTTGTTAGGGATCTAGAGACAAAGGGGGGAACCCAAGTCCATTGACGAAAGTCCTTTGTTGCTATCACCGATACAGCATAGACAACAGCTTATTAAGGAATTTCCTGAGGGTAAAATAAAATGCCTACTATAGGATGTTTCTGGTGGCCCTGCATTATAAAAAATAAATGCACCCTTAACTGCATATAAGTTATTACTGATATGAGTGTATAAACAAAATAGCGTACCGTTTTCTTAAAATAAAAGAACTATTCCTAGGTTATAAAAGCCCATCTGATAGAAGTGTTTACAAAAGATACTAGGCGTAAATCAAGCAAGTTTTAAACGCATATTTAACCACCTGGTGTACAATGGAGTAAAATGATTCTAAGCATCATGACAGATTTAGGCTAACATAAAATATGCATTAATTTAATGTAAAGCTTCAACGTTTAGTCACGTGTATATTTATATACACGGATAATTCATATGCAATGACATTGTTCTTTACGTTGACGCTGTTTTTTGCATGATAAAATGGGGTTGTGATCGTAAAGTTTATGCTTGGTATGAATAAGCGTATCCTTTAGTCAAGTTTTAAATGCCGACTATGTCATGGTTCTATTATTCGAGGAAAGACAATAAACATAATATTACCCTCTCATTTTTTAAGTGCGTGCTAATCGGCAGTTTTGGTGCGATTCATGTAAGGTTGACTATAAAAATTGCGCACATTCAAACAAACAAATAGTTTCCTATATCAAATTAATGGGTAGTCCGCAATGCACTGGACGTTTAGACTTTACGACAGGTCATTATAATCAACGTTATCGCTGCCAGTTTTTGTGGTATTACCAAGGAAGATTTATTGTTAGTATTGCACGTAACATCACGCCGTCGTGAGCAATGAACTGTGAGACGAATAGCCTTTGTCGTGGGTATGGCTACTTTTTAAACAAATGAAGGGAACTTTCACAAATAAAAAAAATAGGTATACGAATAAATCGATTGTACATTTTTATAAATGTATAACTTTGTGTTGTATACACGATGATGATGCTGATTATTATTATTATTATTATTATTATTATTGTTGTTGTTGTTGTTGTTGTTGTTGTTGTTATTTCCCTACACTATAGAGACCCTTTGATATTTATTGATGAATTTCAAAATCCTGTTATAGCAGTTTTACATAACCCTTTCTGGTCCGTCAACAGAATCAACCAGGGACGCGTAATGGTTGTAATTACCGTGATGCGCATCTATTTGTGTTATATTTTTCTTTTTCTCATCCTTTGTTTCTGCACTCCTGTTTAAAAATTTAGACATCATCTTGCCTAGAACGGCTCTGTATTTATGAGGGTTTTCTGACAAATAGGCAGCCCGGCCACGCTTGGGTTGCTGCCTTCATTCTGCACTTGGCTTGTTTACATAGGAGTAGCACAATTTCCACGGATTAAACAAATCACAGCTCGGAGGAGCCATTTGTAATCCGCAAACGGGTCACAAGGCGGTTAAAATTCTGTGTCTATGTAAGGAAAAACAAATGTGTGTGTCCAGAGATGACCTTGCTGTGTGCCGTGTCGGTCCCCTCAGGTGACACGAAGCACAGAACAGAGAGAGAAGCACCTGTGAGGAGAAGGTTCGGAGGTTTTTTATTTACTGCTTTTAAGACTTGATATAATACTGGCCCTTTTACACGAGATTTAATTACAGCCACATAAAAGAGGTAATACTGCATTTGGGCGTAAAATCCTTGTTTCTGTCTCGGACGGAATCATGACTTAATGGTTGTAAGTGGAAATGTATGCCATCATCTTTTATCAGCTTTAACGACAGTTAGATGGGATTTTTATGACACATAGCATAATCGTGTGGCGATGATTTTCTACAAATAGAGAGGCTTTCAAAATAGATCAGGAAAATATTGTATAAATTTCTGAGTAATTTATTTGATCATTCCACATTACAGACCTATGAATTGCTCAAATTTGATAACAAGTACTCAATTCAGTTCATTATGTAAGTTAAATTAGACTTCGATAAAATTTCAGTGGCGTGCAATGGTTCCTTGAATGAAATATAATTTGTGCGAGAATTTGTTGTATCTGTCACAAATATTCCCAATTAGCGGCCGTAATTATTTGATAGTTTCTGCAATTATGGCTTTAACGGGTGAATTTGGAACTGTGGGGGACTCTAATTGGCCTAAATGTGATATTTTGCATATTTGCATAATGAGGAAATTGGTAGAAAATTGTGTTCATTCATTTGTGAAAAATCCTATGAATTTTATGAATTTGAAAGGTCTGTTCCCGCAGTCTGTGACTTTGCTTGCTGATCCCAGAGGAGGCTACTTGAAAGTAGCGGCTTGGCACGACGCCAGGTGCAGGAGAAGGGGAAGGGACTTGGAAGGAGGGGGGTGGGGGTGGATGAAACTAAACGTGATATTTTCTTAAAGTGAAGACGAGGCGTGCTAAAAGACTGTGCTTATTTTACCCGGAGCCGTGTATTGTTTAAACGGTTAATGAAATGACCTGAAGCGAAGGTGTTGAATGCATTAAGCGGGCATTCCTTAGCTGAAGCTGAACCTTATCTCTGCACAGCCACCAGGAGGACCGAGTCATCGAAGCTGGTTATTTGAGTAGTCTATTAAATCGCTACATTTTATGTATGATATATTAGAACTATGGAGTGCCTATCGTAAGCGCACACTTTTAAAGCGAATTTGAGACATAATTATGTTTAGTGTTCAGTGTTTAGTTTTTAATGCAAATTCAAATTTGAGATTATTTGAATTACAAATATTTTCATTTAAAAAATGAATGGCTTATTGGAGTATATTAATCCTTAAAATGTGTATATTTGTGTTCAGTTTATGTTAATGTTTTTATGGACATGAGAGCTGTTCAGAAATTCACAAATGTACCGTAGGCCCAGATTATCTGCTCAGTGCAAATTGAAGGAAGAAGCAGGTGACTTACATATGGCTGTTTAAATAAGCTAATGGACTATTTTCCTGCTTATGAGAAACATGCCATTTTCTTGGTCCAAGACTTCAAAGAATGAAGCTCCAAATGGAAAGTCCTTCAGCAAGACTCAACACTGAATATGCGTGAAAGGATACATTTGGATTCATATGTTATACAACTGATTAACACTATAAAATATGTGCACATCAGCAACTGTCACAAGCAAAATATGCCAATAAAGAAAATGTCAAATATTTGGGTTGCACTCTGAGTAAGTGTGGGAATATTGCAATTCATCAATCCATCCATCTTCCAGCCACTTATCCTGGTCAGGTTCACTGGGGAATATTGCAATTGGTATGCTAAATCCATAGTGTAAAATTATGTTGTAAAATAAAGTATTGTTTAAACACTCAATTTGCATTTGTTGTAGATTGACTGGTATGTGTTGGACATGCATGGTATCCTTCAATTTGCATAACATCCAGGAAAAAAGATTTTTAAATTATATCAGGTTTAAAGTATTGATTCAGGAGCTATAAGTGCAGTGGTATTATAATATTTAGGTCTTGTAAGTATGCCATAGTGGCATTCAAACCCTTGTTTACTGCTTAAAAAACACTTTTACATAAGCATGGAACTTTCTTTAATGTACAATGAAGTATACAGATAATTGTCAATGAAGGAACAAATCTCAAATAGTGAGTAACAATATACAATATTTTCATCTTGTGGAAACACATAAATAAAAATTTCATATATTGCATAAAATGACATCTAATTGCTTTATTTATTATTGCATATATATGGGAGTATTCAATTCACGTTAATTATTATAAAGGTGAATTACACAAAGGTAAATATTAAATGGTAACAACAAATCTATTTTGATAGCATGTTACATGTTCTTGCCCAGTTAATCTAACCTTAAGATAAAATATAATTCCTTAACAGTACAATCAAATATTGATTTGTTGTGGCTGGTAGCAATAAAATCCACAACCTCAATTTAAACCTTTGAAGTATCTTTAAACATTGAGGCGGTTCAACACAGCACATACATTCCTTAAACAGTTAAGAACATACTTCCTATTTCTCCTATTTTTAGAATTGGCAGGTCATTAATACAACAAAGCAGGGTAATTGTTTTTTAATCATTATTTAATTCTGATCCATCTTACTGGTGCTTAGATAGTTAGCATGAAGTGCTGAAAGAAATCAAAGAGGCTTGATTTAATTCATATCCTTAAATGATGTAATTCATACTACCTACATACTCTTATATACACAAACACTCGCAGAGATTAAAAGGTCTAAAAATCACATCATTTTAATCACTAGCAATTCACTAAAGGATGAATTATTACTGTTGTTTGTGTTTTGTTTTTACTATTTGATTACAGTACCGCAAGACTAACTACCCATAGCTAACCTACATTAATTTATTGTATATTGATTTTAGAGAATTACCAGCTTTGCAAAAAGTCTGTGTTTAGATGCGAAATGAAACCCTTAAAAAACATGTTCTGTTGGTTGCACCACTAAATACCCAATTGCACAATCATCAGAATCTGTTGTCCGCAGTAACATCTCAAAATTGAATGTAAAGAGAAATAATTGACCATGTACATAATAGCATTATTTTGCAATAATAGGACAAGCGGATATGGAAAACAGATGGATGGTTGGATGGTTGGATGGATAGATGGATGGATGGATGGATGGATGGATGGATGAGTCTAGTTGTGTTTTTATGCATAAGCAACACAAAAATCACAGCTTCTACCACCAAATGGATTAATCCTAATCTTTAAAAGCTGAATTGGCCCATAATCTGTGAATGCAGTATCAAAGACATAAGCAGGGAACCAAGATACTTGAGCAGGAGGAGAAATTGCTGCCTCTAACAGGAAGGGGAGAAAAATAAGTTTTCTCATTAGCTCCAAGTGCCTTGCCAGATGACAGCTTCTTATCAGATGTTCACAGAGTCAGAGCTTTGGACCAGACACAGCTGTCTTACCCAAAAGTACAACATCAGTGACCCTAACTTCAAGCTATGACAAAGACCATAACAAAGACTATGATTGTTATGTCTCTGACTGATACTTACTTCCCTGATTAACCAACGTATCACACATTCACTGCTTATGAAATGCAGAGATACATTCAAACCCAAATTAATGTGTGGTAGTATGTGCTAGTTTGTGTGTGTGTGTGTGTATGTGTGTGTCTGTGTGTGTATATGCCCACATAATTAGCATTAAATTCTTCCATGTGCAACATATGTGACTGCAATGAGGATTGTTTCTGGGGAATATACAATCAAAACAATTCTAACAATTCTGTCAAACGGGGAGAAAGGCTTTGTTGCTAAAAACCACCCTATCTCAATTCAAATACACACAGGAACCTCATAAAATAGAGACAGTAATGATTCCACCATTTCATGGGATATTACACCATAATGATGATAATCCTCCCATTTACATCAGATCTTGCCGTAGCTGCTGAAATGAACTTCCATCATACCTTGCATGGCTAATTTATGACTGAAAATGAAAAACCACCCTGGACTAATGTAAGGACTATTTACAGTAGCCTGTGGAAATTCATCACGGGGAGCCAGGGGACAACAGGAACTAAAATAGAGACATACGCAAAAATTGTACATGGAGGGGGAAAAAAAGAACGGTGAGGAAAAATGTGGGACTGGCATTTTGGGGAGAAAAAAAATCAGGCCTCGTCAAGGTGCTCAACAAAAACACACAACCTGAAACGTATTCCTCTGATGGGGATTTTAAAGTGGCAACCTTACCAAAAAAAAAAAAAAAAAACACACACGCACAGCGGCTGAAAAACTCTGCGTATTTTACTTTCAGAGTTAATGGGAATAAAATACCTCAGTGGATGAGTGCAGATGTGTTTGATACAAATAGTCATTTTCCTATTTGCTGCCTCATTGAGCATGATGAATGATTGGAGTCAGGGAAGCAGCGTGATAAATGGCAGCACCTTGGCTCCATTGCATGCCCTATTGATTCTCCTTCTTTATTACTCCTACAACCCAGCTGGTTGCTTTGCCCTCCCCATACACCGATTCTTTGCGGGGGGGTG
>JAAGVU020000113.1:10683831-10710706 GCA_011763525.2 Mormyrus iriodes
TGATTGGTTGATTAGATAATTGCATTAATGAGAAATTGAACAGGTGTTCCTAATAATCCTTTAGGTGAGTGTATAAAGATGGTGGCAAAAACATCAGGACAATAGCGTCCATTAAATGTACCCACAACATATATGGAATTGCAGGGCACAATTTTCATATCTATTCTAAGCAGCTGTCTCCTTATATATAAGCAATCTGCTTGTGTGGCCCAACTTTCAGAGCTCGCAAGGCTGAATGGGAAGGAACCATGCATTTGTCAGGAAGAACAATATTAAAGGTTGTGTAAGTCTGGGCAAAAAGGGAAGACATTATCATCTAAGGTCAACAGGGAGAGAAGCCAACACTGCGTGAGCCTGATTCATATGCATTACTTCGGGATAAAAGGCAAACAAAAATAAACAAAGTTGCCCACCATATCCAGCTTGGGCTACGCATAGCACTCCTGTCACCTGACCACAGGGGCTTAGGAGTGTCACTGTTCCAGACATGCACAGAGCACAGACATTCTAAAAGCAGCGTCAGCTTAAAGAACTCAGTGTTCAGTGGTCAGTGTTCTGTGGGCTAAATGACACCTCCAGGTGTTAACAAGGGACAGAACCATTGTGCTGCACACAGTTACCAAGCAGCTTACTAAGCTATTTTCTGATATACTGCTGATGTTTTGGTTTGGCTAATGTTTTTTTAAATCTGATATCTATAATTGGAGAAAAATGGTTTGTGGGCTGTAGGATTAGAAGAAATGATCACCAGCCCCAGAGTCCCTTAAAACGATTTTAAAAAGTAGAATCAGATGATTGTCAAAAATCATAGACGAAAAGCTTGGTGCATTTCATTAGGGTAGCACTTAACAATTAACAAACGTGGTACTACTGAAATGAAGACAAACAAATGAACCCAGAACAAAATATAACTTCTGTAACAATGATAAGTATTATTTACTGTTTCATTTAATAGTCTCTAAAAGACATCCTTGATACCAAAGTCATTATTTATCATACATCATAATTATCATTGTACATTGAATAAAAAGTACCGCATGAATGAATATTATGAAACATTTATCAATATTTTAGTGATAATTGTTTTTAGTGAAAAATAAATTTACTAATTTTTTGACACTGAATAGCAAAAAAAGCTCTGTAGATATAGAGATAAGTGACTGTGTTTGATGTGGTAGCTACCCTCTGAAATAATGCAGCTGGAAATGCAGGTATGTTTCTGATAGGTAGAATTCCTTCCTGGAAGCCTGTTAGGTAGCACTTCATGCCAAAGTGACACCAACTGCAGCAAATGACTTTCCAGTAAGGCCACTGACAGCAGATGCTCCTCTGGCCCAGCTGCACCTTCTGATGTTCCAGATTCTCTATTGCTCTACTGGGCTCAACAGCCTTCCCCTTGGTGTCCACTTTAAAGGCACTTTACAAATTGCAATGAGTGCGCCTGAGCCTCCACATGCAGGCAGCAGCACCCCTAACACTCTTACATTAGCTTGAAGGATTTGACTGCTAAGGGTATTAGCCCGATACAGGCATGTCCCAATATCCTCCATCATTTTCTGGATGTCAAGTCCTTTAATCACACTGGCTAGTCTCTGAAGTCACGCTCCCTCTGCCTTTTGGTTTAAATCCATATGCACGTTAATGTACTGCTGCCCATGACTTGACAGACCTGTTTGTCGGGCATACTATTCCCTAAGACTGTTCCCCCAGACAATCTAAGAACTAAATGGAGTTATACTCAAATGGCCAGAGTTCTGGCCCTCAGACAGTAGAATACCTGTAAGTTGCCTGTAAATTGTCTCTTTCCGGCTGACTACCTCTTTGTTCCAAATCTCTTCAATAGTATGATCAGAGAATCAGACAGTAGAGTGAACTTGTTGGTTTTATCATCATATACTTATTAGTCAGGAGGCCTTCTTACAAGCTTTCAGGATGTTGACTGGTTGACTGGAAACCCTGACTTCCTGTACTCCCTTCATATGTGGGAATTTTGCAAGTCTTAAAAAGCGACGTCAGTGAAATCCAAGTACGTTTTTGTCAGTCACTGCTGTCTCTATTATGTTTTGAAAGACAGAAAGACAACTCACCAACATTCTTTATAGACTTCATAAACTTCATCACATTATAATGGCTTTCATGGTCTATTTCAAGCAAGCTCCAACACAATATGTGTAGGTCACGGGGATGCCATTGTCTGGTGACTGAATGCTGAACACCAGCATAGCAAATGCATTTAGCAGGAACAGTTGCATAACTAAAATACAATATGACACAATTATTAGGACCACAGTCACTGAAAGCTTTAATCACGGACACATGTCAGAGCTGACATGTGGTTCATATTAACTCAAATTAATGTTTTCTGAAACGGCACTGTCAAGAACACAATTTCAGTGGAAAGTTTGCTGTCGCATTGCTTATGGTTAGAGATAATCTACAGCATGGTATATAACATTGCTAGTGTTATATGTATTCTGATAACAATAAAAACATAAATGAGGATGTAAACTGTACATGTAACATTGATGATTATTATATAGTTTTAATACATCGCAGTTGAATTATAATTAAAAATATCTAGTCCCATAAAACTTAATAAGTATTCTGTAATGATATAACACAAATAGTACTGTTCATGAAATTAAACTATTTATATGATATTAAACTATTTAAAGAAAGAACAATGCCAAGTGTGTCAGTGAAAACAAGACCCACTTTAAATTGAGAAAACAATGAATGCACCTAAGAAAAAATTGTATGAATACATAAGGTCTAAAAGATTTTAAATTTAACTTGAGAACATTTATTGAACTGAACAGTCTCCTATACATACCGACTTCTGTTCCTAGCAGTGGTGCCAGGTTTGTTGGTTGAGTTTAGGACAGATGTGATATGGAAAACTTAACAATCCATTTTAACATTTATCCATCCTTCCATCCATCTTCCATCCATCCATCCATCCATTTTCTGTATCCACTTGTCCTATTCAGGGTTGCAGGGGTCCATTGCCTATCCCAGTAAATATGGGCCAGTGTGGGAACAACCCAGGATGGGGTACAAACCCATCACAGGACACATAACCACAATATTTATGTAATTAAGCACAAAATAAGGTATGCACATTCATTATGAAGGCTACTTATATTTTTGAGAAAACAAATTATTAAATTGTTATTAATAAAAATGCATAAACAATTTCCTTTTTAAAATCCAGACAATTTGAGTACTAGAGGAATTCCCTTTGTTTCATTCATTTCAGTTCATTTTCTAACTACTTATCCCGTGTAGGATTAGAGGAAGCTGGGAGCCTAGCGCAGGCAGCACAGGACACACTGCAGGGGTACACACGTGATCGGATGCTAGTCGACTGTAGGGCATATTGCAGGGGTACACACATAACAGGATGCCAGTCCACTGTAGGGCACACAACAGGGGCACACACGACAGGATGTCAGTCCACTGCAGGGCACATGGCAGAGGAACACGCATGACAGGATGTCAGTCCACTGTAGGGCACACGGCAGGGGGACACACATGACAGGATGCAAGTTGAATGTAGGGCACACAGCTGGGGTACACACATGACCGGATGCCAGTCCACTGTAGGGCACGCACATGACAAAATGGCAGTCCACTGTAGGGAACACACATGACAGGGCGCCAGTCGACTGTAGGGCACACGGCAGGGGCACTCACATGACAAGATGACAGTCCAATGTAGGGCACACACATGACAAGATGCCAGTCCACTGTAGGGCACACACATGACAGGATGCCAGTCCACTGTAGGGCACACGGCAGAGGCACACACATGACAAGATGCCAATCCACTGTAGGGCACACACATGATAGGATGCCAGTCCACTGTAGGGCACACACATGACAAGATGCCAGTCCACTGCAGGGCCTACAGCAGGGGCACACACATGACAAGGTGCCAGTCCACTGTAGGGCACATGGCAGGGGCACACACATGAGAGGATGCCAGTTGACTGTTGGGCACACGACAGGAGCACACAAATGACAGGATGCCAGTTGACTGTAGGGCACACAGCAGGGGCACATATATGACAGGATGCCAGTCGATTGTAGGGCACACAGCCATGGCACACACATAACAGGATGCCAGTCCACTGTAGGGCACACACATGACAGGATGTCAGTCCACTGTAGGGCACACGGCAGTGGAACGCACATGACAGGATGCCAGTCCATTGTAGGGCACATATACACACTATGGGCAAAATACAAATTCCACCAGAGTACCTGTATAATATGGGGAGAACATGCAAACTGCACATATAATTCAGGGTTTACACCCCCAACCATGGAGCTGTGCTCCCCACTGCACCACCATGCCACCCTTTTCCAGTTTTATAGCATCATAAAAGCATAAGTCATAATGTGAAAGTATATAGATAAATATAACTAGACAATAAGACACTGGGTCAATGACGGTCAAAAATGATTAAGCACAATTGGAACATCTGAATATAAAATGGTGTAAATTATTAACTAATTAATTAATTGTATATACATGTATATAACATTTTACATGTTAAGAGCTACATTCCAGTTGCTCTCTCCCTGGTCCCCTCCACAAAATCCCAAAGGAAGCAAGAGGCATAGATTGATGAAACATAGCATTTCATGCCAATATGACTGCAACAGTTATAGTGTCATTCAAAGGCTTAAGCTAGATGCAGTTTGTAGTATGCAGTTAAAGCCTTGATTCCTTGTTTCAGTCTTGATTCTCAATGGGGATTCAATGACCTCAGTAAAATAAACACATAGTTACAAAGGCTGTAGCAATGAGATGTAAAATATAGCTTACTAAGGTCACGTCATTCCACTATACATCTATTCATATGTCCTCAAAAATAAATTCATCCCTGGTTTCAACAACCAAAAAGAATTTGTTGTACTATATCTAGCTTCTATAAATTAATTAATTTAAAAACTTACCTATTAGCATAAATATAAATACAAAATCATTAGTGTGATTACATGGCCTACTGAATACAAACGTTGTATATATGCAAATATTTAATTTTCATTAAGGGTCTCAAAAATGAAATATTCGTTAAATTAATTATCAATATAACAAACAACTAAAGCTGCTATTGTTGATACTGCAATTAGACAAAGTGGATGAGTTTGACAATGAGTTCATTGAAATGAACTACCATCATGCATTTTCATTTGCTCTCTTTTCTGCAATGACCTGTCTTTATGAAGTCATTAGAGTTTGATTTTAAAGCTAATTGCCAAACTCCGAGATTTCAAACTTCTTGAGCATGCTCTGCACCAGCTGCTAATTGACAAAATTCAGCATCTTAAGTCTTTAACATTTTTTTGTATTTTTTCTAAGTATGTAATTAAGTTTTCATTTTTCCAAGTCTTTAAGTTAGACTGTCTTAATTATCTAAAGGAATAAAGTATAAGTTCAAGCAGCTTACATCAGAATCCAGAATCCAGTGAAGAATAAGATACATTGCAGGGGATGCAGCCAGTTGTCTATTTGGTTTTTATCAAGTAACCAGCAAAAGTCCACTGAAAGTGTCAGGAAACAAAAAGATTGACAAGTCACAAATAATTATTATCAGCAGGACAGCAACCATGGAGTGGAAAATGGCTGAGGGAGAACGGCACCCCTGCCTTGTATAGCGTAGGGGACAGAGCAGCACACATGTTAATGCTAACAAAGGCTGCTGGGCTGCTGAAAATCTTGGGTATTGTAACATTATGGATTGTATTATTTGCATCTTGTGATATTGATAAAGAAACCATGACTTTCTCATCAGATATGCCTTATGAACACGCATTAAAGAATTAACTTCTAGAACCTGCAGAACTCATTAAAATTGAACGATGAAACTGTTTTACATAAACCGAGCTTTTATTGGTTTTACAGTTACCTTAGATTTTCTTCCTCCTAACAAATGGATAAGAAAAAATTATATTCTGATCACAAAATGACATCTGACTGGCATGCCCTCTGTCTTTTGTCTGGTTGTATTTCAAAGCAGCTGATTTATTAATTGAGGAATTTCTTTGCACGTTCATGCCTACTGTCTGAACACAGAAGAGAGGAACAGAACTTTTAACATTCTAACAACGAATTCCAGGATCCCACTGTGGAACCTGCAGGTGATAGCTACAATAAAGCATCGTAGATTGACCTATAACTTAAGTGAAAGTCCAATCATGAGGATTAAAATGCATACGCACAGATATTTCCATGCATTAAATTTTATGAAGCATTTAAACCTCAAAGTTATAAATCTTAATGATCTTTTACAACAATGGATTCACTGCAGTGGCGTCAGATTATGTCACTACTTTGTTTGATTTTTGAAAATGTATCAGTATTCAGTGTCTGTATCATTTTGGAAAATAAGAATGTTTTATGTTTCTGTGCACAGTCTAGCCTGTGATGTAAATGTAATTCTTTTGCTCAAAAATAACAATAAATCAGTGCATAGAGGTAGAAAACATTACAATGCATGGTATTGGGTTATTTATATATCCACCTGATATGTAACAACAAAAATCACCAAGTAAACACATAATGCTCTTTTCATTAAACTCATGTGCTGCAGACACTAACCTGAAATATTCCATAAATAAAAATTGTTTTTCCTAATTCTTTTAGTGAGTATCTAACTCTGACATTTCACCCATAGTTATGTTAATGGAAGGCATGGACATTGATTATATTTTCTAATAATGGACTTCTTATGTATATTATATGGTAGTTGGCCTATATGTATATTGATGGGATTATAATTACCCTCCTTTTCCTTGTTTGTTTGTATTAGACTTGTTTATTTAATAATAGTTATTCCCTGGTACTAATGGTACTAATTCAAACTGCAAATAGATGCCCGTATTATTCCATCTGAATTCATCGGTACGTACATATGTTTGCCTTCTGATAGAGCTCCCATCTCTGTATCTATGTAGGATACAGCTGAAATACATACAGAGAGAGTGAGTTTACTATACAGTGTGAATTTGAATAAGCATAAACCGAAGCATAGAACGGTGCTAAAAACTTGGGATTCTAATGCGATGCTCTCCACTCAGTTGCTACATCGCCCTAGTTTACAGTCAGTTCACACTGATGTATATTTCATTGTCCACAGCTTAATTTTGATTTATTGTCCATACATAAATTAGAAAAATATGTTTTAGAATTCCATCCCACGGAAAAGCTGTGCCTGATGTCAGGGGATTGGGTGATATTTAAGATGTCAGAAATACATATTGGATTAGTGTGCTTTGTTTCCCCACAACAGCAGGTGTTTAATCATAGCTGATGGCTGAAGTTAAATGCGTTAGGACAGCATCAGCCCAAAATGGGAGCTTTTTCTCAGAGATCGCGATAAATCATGCACCTGAAAGACTACTATTCACCTCGAGATGTGTGGCAGCCTTTAGCAACACCGTTTTGAAACGGATATTTATCTCATATTAAAAAAAATAACTGCATAATATCTGCTACCTTTGAGTTATATGATGACCAAATACAGCTTTTTTACATTCAATTGTACTTATTTTTACACATTTTCTTCACTGGTGTTAAAGCGAGAGTAATAATAATAATAATAATAATAATAATAATAAATCTTAGAATTGTTATTAAGACTTTTGTAATTTGTTGTACAAAACGCTAACTAAACTATTTGTAGCCTAATGGCACCATACAATGGAAAACCCAATGTTTATTCGACTCCTATTTTACTTATAGAACGAATCGCATACCAAGTCTGCAACCGATTTTCGTGAATTTTCAGGAACAACAGAAACTGTATTGTTTTACCGATGCCGTTACTGGCAGCACTATTACCATCATCATCACCGTCCAAAGGAGATCATTTCGCCAATACCTGCTTGCTGATTGTGTACTGATATTCATTTCCCAGGAAGGAAAAGTGATGAGAAATTTCATCAGGGGCCGAAGAGAAGACGTTTAGGAGAGCAAACATTTTCAAGGTCAGCCGGTGAACTGTAACAAGCCAGCGAGATTCATGGCGAAAATTGTGCATTTTGACACGACCGAGGTTTGATTAAAAGGCAAAGTAATGGATTTAAACAGACGGTATGAGTATGTAGCCAGCCTCTGTCGGCTTCTTGCAAATTAGTTAACAGAACAGTGATGGAAATAAGATTGTAATATTTGGTAATGGAAAACAGAACCTTTATGCCTTTTAGACCATTGTGTTTTCTGACACGTACCAACAAATTACCCGAGCTAATAGCCTTTTTTGCAGGTGTCTTTTTCCCTACGGGGGTGTCAACGTGGCTCCATTACATTCAGCATTTCTTAAAATAAAATGGCCTACTAAAAACACCAAAGATACAACATAATATCAACATCTGTAACAGTTACAACAAATAGTAAAAAAGAATATATGGCACTGGATTTCATGCAGGCGAATTGTGACATGCTTTTGCAAGCAATGTTACAGAAAAAACAAAAATACAAAATTAGATTGTTTACAAAGATAGCAGTGCGTTGTTTGTTAATAATAAGTGTCTGTGACGAAATCCTGTCATGTATCATGCATTATAGTGATGGCAATAAGAAACATATATATAAACAACGATTATTGTGCACGTAATTGAGACAACGAATGACCAAGCTTAGGCCTATTTAAACAATTGATTTGTTTTTAGTAAATTTTGTCTTTTAAAAATATATTTATTATTTGAGCTCCAGACTGGCTTTTCGTTTCGTGCTATAAATGTATCTGTAATTCAGACTGTCAGCTTCGTGTTTTTCCTACCGTCCAAGTCAGTTGAGCTTCGTCTTCTTCTTTTTAACTGTAGTATTACTCAGCTCAATGACACAAAGCAAATTGCATTTAATAAATTAGCCTAATGGATTCAGCGATTGGTTTGTGAGAGCAGTGTTTCCTCTGCTTAAGCAAAACATTTATATTCCATCACTTGTGTTTCAATAGTTAAAAGGCGTCTGAGTAACTTTGCAGCGGCGCGCGCGCCCTCGAGGCGCGCCTCGAAACCGCTGTCTCGTGTCACCTTGCTCAAGTAGCCCAAGGCTATTTTTCCCGTTACCACTGCTAATGGATGATAATCGGCAGTCGTCTCGCTTAATTTTATTCTACGCCGACCCGCAGGGTGTAAAATCTGTTGTATCATTATATGTTTCATTTGACTTTTTCTTTTCACAAGATTGGCCACTAAAAGAAAACATCTCCCTAATGAAATATTTAATTCGTCAACTAAGTGTTATGAAAGAGAGAATGAATGAGTTGATGGGATAACAGAAACTGTGTCAGCCTGAGGCCAATACCAGAAGTATCACAGGTGTTAACCGGTGTTACATAAAAACACAAGCCAAATTAATTTGTATTATACTTGGGACTGATATTCCGTATATGTCTATTTGGGATTTTCAAATGGGTTTCAAAGAGTATCAGCCAAATTTAATGCCTATAGGTTAATCATTCATTCCCTTCCCATTTGCAAAGGATTTTCATGCTGACAATTTATTGTTTACAGCCTATAGCCGATAGAGTATGATCTCTTGGAAAAGCAATGTATTACAGTTTAGAATGGCTAGCACTGTCCATAAGTTATTCAGAAAGGTGGTGATCAATGGAATGATACCAAAATAACTTCAATGTTCCTATCCTAAATAAATGAGCATATGCAAGTCTAATATCCTTGCAGCTTTACCTATCAAACCCATGTGTTACTCATTATACTGTGTGGCCACCAAATATCCTTCAGGGGTTATCATAATATCGTGAGACAGAAAGTACACCTGGATACATCTTACAGGCTGAATAAAAGACCTCCCAACCACCCACCCCCACCCCCCACGCTCCCAATTCTCAAACAGAAACACAGGTGAGGAAAAATATCTATGCCTTCAAAAACACCTAGGGAGCTTTAAAATAAAGACAGTCTATATTCAATTACATAATACATTCACCCATCCAGCATATATGTATCATATGGAATGTATACATAAAAATATTATTGTGTGTATAATCAGGCCATGTTTATATCTCACATGGTAGCCTAATTATATGGGTTTGTGAAAAGTCATCCTAACTTGACATTGTGTGTTATTCACATCATTCAAAACATTTTCTTTTTAATACTGTGTGCTTAATGGAAGATGCAGGTTAAATGTCAAAGACAGTATAGATGACACCCCCTTTATAGCTTTTGCATGTTTGGTTGCGCAAAACAATCTCATCTGACATTATTGATGTTACAGATGTTATAGTAATCAAATTATCAGCCTGTGAAGGGCCCCTCTGTCATCAAGGCCCATAATAAATTATGGTAAAGGTCATAATGCAGCTTTGGTTATGGAAGGTTTACATTGTAGTGCCCAAATGAGCACTTCAGGCGAGGCCAGCAAAACAAATGCTTGGGTCAAGTATCATAAATGTCCTGCTGGATGTCAAAAAATGGAGTGAAAAACTGCAGTAGGCCAAACTTAACTGTAGATGAATGAGAATTACATATTAATATTTTTTTCAGTGTAAACACACCATTGACTTTCACATACGAATTTATACCTTTAAATTGGCATTTCTTATATACCATACATTATCTTCTCTTAGATTAATAAGAAATGTAGTAACCTCATGGGTACCCATGCTGAACAAATAACAATCAATGTGAATTAAATGAAACAGTTTAGAGAATTGCACACAGAAAATTTAACTTGCTTCAAATTTTCCAGCATGCTCAATATTTTGAGTTCATTAATTTATTAGCACATTTTTAATCATCATGTTAAAATGGTTTAAAAAATTAAGAAACTGAATAATACCACTGAACAACACGGATTGTTTTTTGATGTTAACTATCTGGCTATGCTTTTGTTCTTTTCTGAAAACTTGAATCAAATATGACATTAATTTGAAATTAAAGTAAAATATTTCCATCCTGTTGGTGGAGCACATTGTCACATTCAGTGAGGGGACAGGTGTGTGTGAGGGACAAGTATGTAGCCTACTGCTGTTTGCATAAGGTAAATCCACTGGATTCCCAAATCCATTCAATCACACTTGCTGTTAAAAGTTATCAACAAATCCAAACTTTATTTCAAAACTTCATAACTAGAACATAGTGAAACTAGAAATGAAGTTGTATATATTGTGATTTGTGGGAATGAATATGAACGGGAAATTTTTACAGTGATCACCATGAACACAGCACATGATTTGGTTATTTTGTGGTTTCTTGGGAATTGATGTCTTACAGTCCACTAGCTATTGTATGCATTCAGATATTTTTACAAACTGTATCCATGCAATAGTTATGTCAACAATATAAATTATAGCAATGATTCAAATTCCGAAATTAATCCAAAATTAGGGGATTTTAAGCATTTTTTAACGCATTGAACTTCGAAAGAATATACTGGCTAATTGTGTTTTAAATAATGTTTGTCAGTATGTTACAAAATATAGGCATAGGCTTACAAGCTGAAGGCATAATATATAATTGTACATTTTTTTCGTATAAGGCTCATCTAAAAAAATCATAAAGGTTACACTTTCACTGGTAGAGAAATGCATGATACTAATAAAAACGCCAGTTTATTCCTTCAATGACAGTGCAACGCTTCAGAGGGACCATTGTCATTATCAGTTTGTGCTTTACTCTGGTTCATCACTTCCCTCTCAGTTAAACTAATATACACGGCGAGACATTGTTTCTAACATGTTAAGTAAAAAGTAGAGTAACACTAAATGTACCAGTCAGTTATTTAAAATACTTAACGAAATGACGAAACAGCAGGGAACTAAGCGCGGATGTTTATAGCTTTTACATGGGCAGCGAAGACGCAACCTAAAGAACACACGACTGTTTCGGTCTCTATTCGGTAGCTGAAAGTGGACAACGGGCCACCAGACGTTTCGACAACAGGGTTATTTGTCGTGGCGGGTTGCTGTCACTGTTTGCACATTAATCCTGGCACAATTAGGTGTCAGCAAGCAGCGTTTCTGTTTGATGATAGCCTTGGGCTCTGCGTTTCCAGCCCTAATCAGGAGTGTAAACTCTGCTATATTTCAATTTGGAGAAGCGCTCTTCCGCTAAGAGGCCCCTGGCACAGTGATAAATAAAACGCCTATTTGCTCCATCGGCACACTTAGACATCCAGTGCTCTTACTACCAGCCCTCTAATCATAGCCTACATTTAAAATCCACTATAAATCACGCCACCCCAAATCTGATGATTAGTGAAGCCATTTATCCGCTAAAACCTGACAATGAACACAGTTTCCTTTTCTTGTTAGTCAAAGCCTAGGTTATTTTTATTGGGGATGAGCGTGCAGATGGTAAATCGCGTTATAGGAAATGAGGTGTGAAGAGTAATTTGTATACAAAAATGTACTGATGGAATGACCCACTCCCAGATCATTTTGTTTACTGACTTTTTTACTTTTGCAAATTTAGATTATGTTACCCTCTTCACTTTATTACCGAAAAGTAATTCGATAGCATAAACGGTAATTCATTTAATTTATATCCTTCACTTCATAGAAATGCGAACTGTCGAGCTGCGGTTTGCTTAGAAACAGACATGAGCTATAGGCAATAGAACAAGACGAGGTAACGGCGAAAATGCTGCTAATCCGCAGTGTTACGACTTAATAAACGTATTGTTACTTGCCAATTAATAGCAGACAATTGCTTCTTTGCGAGCAAACCCAAAAAAGCATTTCAAATGATAACCAGCTAGCCACTTATCCCATTTAAGTGTTAATGGGGTGAGTATCGTCAATCCATGTAATCCCCTGGTTTCTACACTGACCTCCAATGGCTTTAAACGGAGTGGATTTGAGTGAAGTGCTGCCCATAATCTCTATTCAAACATTTCCATATGACAACGGCTTACAGACCTTTCCAATTAAAGCCGAGTCACTTTCTATTTAGTGTGTACTATCGAGAATCGCATGGGAGCATGCGGTAAACAAAGGGGTGTTTTAAAGCGTTTTATTTCAAACAGGACAAATCGACCACGATTTCCCTTTGAATCTATAAATCTCAGGCGAGAATTAGGGGATTAGATGTCGGATGAGGAGGGGGGCTTGAGGGACGAGTGTAAAATGTATTTTTTTTTTAACAAAAGTGCTGTGTTCACCGCCTTGAAATGAGATGCACATTTAAATTTCTGCCGTCCGCCGCCTGTGGCCACCGCGAACGTACCTGCCTTCTCAGTCCAAGGGTTAATTAATTGGGGTTCAATGCACTATTGGAAGAGCTATGCATTTGATACTACATCTGTGATTTAAAAATCTTTCTGTGTCCCATACACCAGGGAGGATTTTAAATAGGAAATTAGCATTCAGATAGGCGAGCGGTCTTCCTGTCTCCAAAAGGGTGGAATTATTAATGATGCCTTTGCACAAGCCTTCTACGTAATTCTGACCCTTTGCGAATGAACCTCCTCTGAATGGAGATCCCAAGGGACCTACAGCTTGATAAACCTATCCTAAGTTTTGACCCACAAAGCCATTTTAAGATATATATTCTCTATTACAAAATTTAGTCAACCGATCTAGCAACACCCACTGCAAACTCTGGCACACTGTATAAAAAATAAATAGATAACTGTATGGGGCTAAATGATCCACTCATCAGAAGATTCTAATGTACAGTATCCCATGTTCCAGTTTCCTTCAGTCTTAGTAAAATTGATTGATTACACAGCAATTATCTCTTAATTGCTTTGTACAGCATACCAAGAATAACTCGGGGGTCCATAGTGATTATTTAAAATGACAGAAAACCTATGTTGTCTAAATGTAGCAGCATATATCACTGTGAAAGAATGCTCAAAGAGGCAGTCTTTCAATGTGCCTCACTACCTTCATTCCCTGTCAAATGAAATGCAGATTCACCAAATATAATTAAATTATTGTCTTGTTCTTTATCTGAAAGTAAAATTTAGGAATTCCAACAATTAGCTTCGCAAAACTGTTAGGACAAATAAATGATTGATGCACAAAGGTCATCACTGCAGAGCACACAGTAATTCCAGTTTTCAGGAGAGTAACAGGAGAACACTGAAACAGAAGCTCTTGTGTCATAATGATAGAATGCTTTTGGAATAAACTGGAATGCAGGATTACTGTAAGGTCACTGGGGAACTTTATCATGTCGTCCACGTAGCATTTAAGCAGACAATAAGGTCAAATGGCATGCTAACAAACCGTTCATTTCTATTAATATCGACAAATGGCCCATGGTTTTACGTATATTACTACAGTTATAATATACCTACGCTTCATCTAGGTCTGTCTCTTTGCTTATATACTTGCTGGTTTCAAAAGAATACTGTTGAAGTAGAACACATGCAATGCAATTTTTTGTTTTATACATAATCTCTCATTCATGCAAGGCAATGTTCCGGTTGTAACTGAGCGTTTGTGTGGTGTGTACTGCATACATCATGTTATTATAACTTATAGAACCATAAAGAAGAACTCAAAAATAATAATGAGACATTTTTTTTGGAATGTTCCTAGAAAGAGGACCATACAATAATTTGGGGACAAGAAACACGCGCACACAATTTTCTGTATAAATAATACCACCTTACATCTTGTTTACAGAAAGAGTCCACTGCTTTCCTCGTTAATGCCAAATAAGCCATTTCCAGCCTTTGCCAGCCAAATGCAACCTTCACTTGGACTTTTAAAAAGGTGCACTTGACATTTTTGCCTCAGTCTCCCTAATTGCCCGTCAATAAACCGCTGATTTAAAAGCCATGCGGCAAAAACACATATTTTTTGTGTACAGATTTTCAGCCGCTCAGTAAGTGTGCCCATGCTTTCACGAGTGCGGTAGACGAGGCTAAGCAAAGATCTAATTTAAAGTGCCTGTGTGCTAGGAGAGAGCGCCACTTCACTCTGGTGTTTTTATTGTTGTGCGAGATGTAAAATGTAGGTGCTCATTAGAGCCGGGGATCTTAAACCTGCTTGAAAAGCCTTGCTGCAATTTATCGGCAAAGAGCTTTGTATAAATCATAGTGAGCCTCAGAGATTCCCTTTTTGTGCTACTCTACTTTGTAACCTGTGAGTTGTTTTTAGTGCAACGTTTTACATGGTCAAATTACCCCTCAAGAGTACAGGTGAACAATTTGTCGTGGATTTCTTTTCTTGCATTTTTCTTTTCCGTTTTATGACTTCATTCAAATGAACAACAATCGGGCTGGTGCGCCGTTTGTGTGTGCATGCACGCGTGCGTGTGCACGCGCGCGCGATTCCGCAATTGTATTCTAAGTGCCTCCTTTGTGAAATGTTCGGAAATAATGAGATGTTTAAGCTACACATCGCCGAAGTACAGATAACCCGGCGTCTCTGGCCAGAAGACAGGAAAAAAGAAAAGGAGATACTTAAAAATAATAATAAAAATAAATGATTATGTGACCCTCAAGACTCTCCCTCTGGATGTGGACCTGCGCTGAGGGGTCACCATGAACAAAGCAACAGAGCCAGGAAAGCAGTGATTTAAGAGGGAAGGCAGGGGTCATGGCAACAGCTGGAAGGCAAGCCCTATGTGTTGGTTCATAGTATCCTGGCTGGGTCCACATCTATGGCAATGCAAAGAAGTGGAGACCTATCTCAGTCAGATGTGACCCCAGCAGTGTGCTCACTCAGATTCAAAATTAGAACCACTGCCTGTGCTTGAAAGATGCTTAAACAGGACTTACAGTGACTGTGTCACATCGCAATAGTAGTAGTAGTAACACCTTCTAAGAAACTTGTTTTTGTATACCTTTGTGAGATTTTACCTTATAACAAAGGATATGGTGTCCTGCTTTGCTGCTAATGGGCAGACAGATCCTCTCTATGTCTTAGCCAAGTACAGAGGAGGGTCTGTAGTTTCCCTGAACCGCCACATTACTATACTGTTAACCTGACCAATCTCACCTTTCAAATATACTATTTACGATTTCCAGGGCTTCATAATGAACACTATTGATGCAGAACAAAATATGGTTTCAGTAAACTTGCAGGTGAAATGTATTTACAGTAGTTTGTCATTAATGACAAAAAAGCAGAATTGATAAAGATATTTATCCCAGCAAAATGATGCGTGTCGCATTTAGGGGCTTTACCATAGTCTACCATGGGTAGTGCAGTAAACAGTGTAAGTTCCACTTGGTAAATAATAAATCCTTTACAATTTACCATGAGACCATGTTATTGTTATCAATAGACTGCCCATTAGGATTAAATCTTGATTTTTCTATCAGAGGCAGTTTTTCATACTATAATGATATATTAATTGTTATTCCAATATGCTATATACACAATATTTCCTTAAAAGCATAATGATAAATATTTTGTACCAGAGACAAACTTACACATTAGTGCTATAGAGTTATTGTCACTGCAAAAATAATCCATGTGTTAATAAAAACCTTTAAAGGAGATCATGTGCAATAGTGACATCACTCGTTAATAAAATGTATACCTAGAATTAAGAGAATTTTAAATATATCCCATTACTAAAATGTATTTATGCCTAATAATATGTGGGAAACATTATCAATGAGTGATACACAACTTTATTGATTTGCAAGCAAGTCATCTAAATTATTTATGAAAGGTTTCATGTATATATAAAAGAAATATTGAAAAAGAAAAATGATGTCTGATAATCACGTCAGTAAAAACATATTTGAGGATTATGTTTGCACTGCAAGATTATGTACATCCATAACACAAAAAATCCATTTACTGAGCAACCCTTGCTAAATGTCATTCTTATTGCTTTTTGCAGATTTCGCAGTCATTAAATGGCTCGTGATACACTGAATAAAAACAGCACGTGTCTATTGTTGTACAGGGACTCGGAGCATTTGGATGCTGGTAGGAGTCTAATGCAGAGACATAAAGCATATTATATAAAACACATACAATCCCATTATCTGCATAAGATCCATTCACAGTGCTGATGACAGGTTGAGCAGAGAGCGGTGATTTAAGGCTAGGCTCTAAAAGCCAGATGACATAAAAATATATCAGGAAAAGGTTGTGCACTCTAAAGTCAGAAAGACAGCAGAAAAAAAACATTTTCCCTCCTCCTCTGTCTGAACACAAAATGTATTCTTGGTCTCACCAAAATGAAACTTATGTCATGATGATATGTCATGACAACACTGGCGATCAGGAGGAAGATGGACTTCAGGGTGATGTCCATCAGCTAGCTTGCAGTGACTTTTCCCAGTCAATTATGGACTAAGTACAACTGATAGAGCATTACTTCTACAAATTAGACAGGTAGCTTACACGCTGTCACCCAGTACTTTCTAGCTTGCTGTCAGAGTCATTGAGCAGTTTGCTTCTGTGCTTAGTTCAATGCCAAAGGTTCTGTGGGAAATGTAGGTATTAAAACAAGGTTGGAACTTTAAATGGGCCAGATGCTAGCAGAAGTGTGGCATTGGAATTATGGCTTACGGCAAGACCAGAAACATATTGAGCTTACAGGGTCACCTTGGCGAATTCAACTAGGCAGATGAACTTTTGCATAAATATCCAACTAAGTTCTATGGCATGAAACTCCAAATCAAACAGGTTTCATGTCTTACAGAACAAACAATCCATAAATTAGCCAATAAATAATCAGGTGCACCTCAGCATTCAGTGGGCCTACAGTTGCAACTGTTTTCAGCAGAAAAAGCAAGATATTTATAATGAAGAGAAGTGGACCAAGACTGGCTGCTTGCTTTATTGACAGTGAATAACTCTAGATCGGACAGAGGAACCATACTGTCATCACTGGTTAGCAGCGGCAACAATCTTACCCCAGTCATAAATCTCTTAATGATATATCACTTATAACACACAGTTTATCAGCTCAATAACATAAATGTAGCACTATTAGGCCAGCATAATGAACAACACAATTGTTAAGATTTTATAGATATATTCTAGCAACTAGTAACTTCTAAAATACATGCTATTTCATAAAACATAAAAATTCATAACCTTAAGAAAAGTGCATATAAAATGACATAGATGTTCAGAGCCCATTCTGATTGGAGGCTGGCCACACTTTATGCAATATTTGTTGCCTTGGCAAACTTTTTCTTTAGCTTTTTTTAAACCACTTTACATAAAGGGTAATACAAATGCAGTCGGGCAATAAATAAGTGTTCCACATGAATGTGCTGAAGAAAAAGTTAATTATTATATTTCAGTGCTGACCCTAACCCCCACCAGAGTGTTTATTTTTTACATTTGTAGAAAGGAGTTACCTCTCATCTCATTTCTCCAAACAGACACCATACTAGTTTTGGGTGCCTTCAATGGAGCAGGAAAACAGGACACAAGCCCCTGTCCTGACTGCATTTTCTGACACTTTAAAATAGGGATGTACCAATACTAGTGTTTTGAGAATGAGTACAAGTACCGAGTACTCATTTTCAGTATTCATGATACCGAGTACCGATACCTGTTTAGAACTATTTTTAATAATAGTCACAATAATAGTGAGGTTGATCATTTTGAAGTGTTTATTTTCATTGATTGTTAAATTCACTCCTTTGTTTTACCAATATCAAAAACGTTAAGCTCCAAAAAACAATACAATTGAAGAACACCGGAGCTGTAACATTCAGAAAAGTGTTACGTAACTCTGTACAATATATTCTGTATTCTGTAATTGTCGCTTCTGTAGTGTCTTTTTTAAAGTTGCCTGTAGTGATCCACAACTGCTGCTAGCCTTAGCAAATTCTGGTGTCTTAAGTGTTTTATTATGTTACTAGTATAGCGCTTTTTTGGCAGTAATTGCTTCAACAGTACCTCCGCGTGCTGACTTAACGTAACTGCATCATGTAACACGTGGTATCAGTTGTAGGTATTGAGAAATTTTGGTCGAGTACGAGTACCAGGACGTGATCATGGTATTGGCCCAATACCCGATACCGATATCAGTGCATCCCTACTTTAATCTGTATTTACTATTATGGGATACCTCTAGTTAGATATCTACAGTGATTAGTAGTATTTTTACTGTTATCGTGGCTCTAATGGATTCCTTGTTAAATATGTACCTTCACTGACAGCTTTGTTACTACTAATGTAGCGCTAGTGTCTAGAGTTCTTGTTAAATATGCATTTCACTTTGCAGTCATTTGCACACAGTACTCTGATGTTTTAAGATGTCTTTGCACTGTGTTTTATGTAATTTTATAATTTCTATCTAGTGAACTTCTTGTTAAATATGCCCATTGACTGGTAGTGTTGATACCACTGTTGTGGGTCTAGTGCACTTCTTGTTAAATACAGCCACGGAAAAAAATTAAGGGGCCACAGCACAATTTTTTGTTTCGCTCATTTCTCAATTTATGGGTGTGTGCATGTGAATAATATGTTTTTTCTTTTTGTTGCAAACTGCAGCCTGGTCCTTCTCATTAATGAAGGGCTTCTTCCTTGCGCCGTGGGACTTCAGTCCTGTTTCTAGGAGCCTGATACGAACTGTCCTAGCAGTGCCATTCATACCTGCACTTAATGTATCCCATTCCTTTTGAAAGTAACTTGATACCATCCTCCGATTCATGAGAAACTGTCGGATAAGTTAACTGTCCTCTCTGGCATTAGAAAGTTGCTTCTGCCCATTACCTGGCTGGCTTATGGTCAGTCCCAGTGTCTCCTGTTTTACCTTATTCTGATGTACTGAAGTCCTAGAAATTTTGAACCTGGAAGCAACCTGCTGCTCAGCATAGCCTTCTGCCAACAGAACCGCGATTAAACCAGGATTTATAAAAGCAGATTTGTTTAAAAATATAGAGTGGTCTTTTCATTTTTTCCACGGCTGTATGTAGATTGACTGGTAGTGCTGTGGGAAAGCATCAGGCTGTTAAAAAGTGTGAACCGCCACCTTTACTGTAGCCCTAAACAGGAGGCACCTCATCTGAAGCCGTCAAGCACGCGACGAAAGGGAGCCATTATCCTCACATTACTACGGCTTGCTTCCGCTCAGTTTAAAATCAGCTTGACAGTGCCAACAAAATGGATGCTGGAGTCCAAAAATAAAATCCAGTTTGGAATATGAGAGAGAAAGAAAAGGAGAGGAACTGAAACGAGATTTATCAAGGCGAAAACATTAACAAGATATGTTACCTTCCCGCAAACACAGAGTAACAAAGTGGAAAATTCAGTGTGATGAATATGATGTGAGAATGGGTGGGGAGAGAGTTATGGTTTTTCTTTTAGAAAATGGAGGTTATTTTTCATACACGTAATATTCTTCTATGTTTTTGTTTTATGCTGCCCCCCCCCCAGCCCGCCAGCCCGTCCACCCAGCACCTCTTTCATTTGATGAGGTTTTAAATAGCTTGTGTGGAGAGAGGGAGTGCTGGGAAGGCGCCAGGAGAGTGAATAGAGGGAAGACGGCAGGCTATTTGAATACTGATGCGCCCCTACGTTTCTTCCATTTCCATTAATGACATGCTCATCAAGGGCAAACAATAGGACCCACAGCCTCCCTATTTTCTCAGCGCCTGTCACCGCGTGAGAGTGCATGTGCGCGTGTGTGTGTGTGCGTGCGTGTGTGTGTGCGACGCTGTCAGTCCGGGGGCTGTGGCTGGAGCCCCGCGTATTAATGAGAAGTGCTCCCTGCCGTCAGGGCAGACAGGTGCTTCCGTAGCTGGGACATGCTCCATTCCCTCTCCCTAAACTGCTCTCTCCTTCCCTTGCCGGCACCCCTGACAGACACCATGAAATGCCCAAATTAACAGGCCCATCATGTCATGGCGGCACAGCCTATGGAGGGAGCAGAAAATCAAGTTGTCACACCGCGCCAGCGTGATCGAGCCACAGGCCTCTCTGCTACCAGCCCTGGCCTATAATAGCATGTGCCAAACAACTAGATGGATCACAGGCCTGAATATTAGCTTTAGATGCATCCTAGCGTACCGTTAATGGGCACATGTGTGTGTCTGGGGGGGTGTGGGGGGGCTGTTATCGATGTTCTTCGTAAACGTGGTAATTTCTCATCTTTTTATTAGGCATGTTCTGTACTTCCCTTGTAGCCACCGTTAGAAGTGAAATTGCACTTCGATCATTACTTACATTTCGTGTCTGTGTGCTGTTTGTGCATTTATGCTTATTAGAAAAAGCAAAACAATGTGATGACTTGGGGCCCAGCTTGTCCAAATTTTTATTTTATTTCCCTTTTATCATGAAATCACAATTTTAAGGTGGAATTGTGCTTCACTCATTTTGTTATTTCTTTGCTCAGGAGATGAACTCGCCCTGGGCAATGCTAAGGTTCATTGTTACTGTTACCATAAGGTGCCTGCAAGCTGATGCCATGGTGACCATTTCTTCAGAATGTGGGCTTCACCGTGATACGTTTAATACCTGCTATGCGTGGTATATTTCAAAGATATTTTTCTCTGTGTTGCTTACTATTACACATCAGACATTAACCTGCTGATGAGATGATATGATTTGTTGTGATTAATTCACAATATTTCCATTTCCAGCAGACCAATTACAGAATGTTTGGGTCTTTAGTGTTGTGACAAGGAGCTCTCAACCTCTCTTGAGGATCTATGTTAGGACTCCAGAGAGAACTAAGAAGCGGGGAACTGAAAATATAGGAAGCTTCAGGGAAACCAGCGCTGAAGCTAATGTTCCCAGCGTCACAGAATAAGTGTTAATGAAGATGGAACCTAAGCATGTTGTGCAGGTGAAGTCGCCCATTAAAGAACTTGACTGTGAAGGTACTAAATATTTAGAATGCCTGGTAACACAGCAGTTACCATGGTGATCAGCAGAAAAACAAAAACAGCCACTGCCATCATTTCACTGGAGAGCATTGTGCTATTTGCACTGCAGAAATTGTCATTTTGCGCAATAATTAAGTTAAAATTAAGCATTTAAGTAATGGCCCTCTGCACCCTCTGCCATATTCATGATCACAAAAATGAGCTCAGATCTTAATGAATTACAGTCCTCTTCATCCACTCTCTTTAAAGTTTAGTATTAAATTATATAAATATACTTTTTAAAGAAAACACATAGCACTATGTCTATTGACCAGCACTACACCAACTCCAAATGAGGGCTTCTGGAAAGTGGTCAGTAAAATGCAAGTGTAAGTGGAAGGGCATTCTGACCGAAGCCAAATACTGGATGCCTTTGGCTAAGATTATGCGTCATCACCATTTCAGTTTGGTCTGGAGGCTCTTCAGTATTTCTTGGTCAAGATGACAAAAAATTCAGGTGGGGAGGACTTGCTGAAAAGACCGTTATGTGGAAGCATGAGAGCGATGAGTCAGAACTCTCTGGAAACATCGAAAGTAACACAATGCAACTGTACTTTTTATTGCACGTAAGAAGAAAATTTAAAAATCTGCCATATGAAAATTTTAATATCTTCTAAATAATCTGTCACATGTAATAGAACAGCTATGTGGTAACAGCTGTTATGGCCACGTTTACCATCACCTGACGATACTGTACATGCAAACATGTTATGTGTGTGTGTGTGTGTGTATATATATATATATGTGTGTGTGTGTATATGAAATCCCACTGACCATAGTATTATCTCTCACTGCAAATCAGAGGCGGCACATCAGGCAGCTGTAGTAAAGTTACACCCTGTTTTATTCGCTGTTCACAAATCCTGCTTTATTGCAGTATTAAACTCACACTTTCAGATGTTCTGCTGTGATGGTGCCTGTAAAGTGGGGCCCCACCTGCCATGATGGCAGCTGCCCTAAAGCTCTGTGGTTTGTTCCTCTTTAAAGTCGGGCCATGACGTACAACAGCACCTGCAATCCTTTATCTTCGTGACGGTTATACATTTTTTGTGATATAATCCAATTTATACTTCGGAATAAAATGTATATTATCTATAGCTTCGTTTCCAAGGTAAATTTTAAATGAGTCATTTCAGATTCAGTTGCCTTGAATTTTCCACAAAATGGTCCTCTGAAAATAGAATTATCATGATACCAAGGGTCACCCTTCAATCAACAAATCGCAAGTCAAACTGTCTGTCGGACTGAACGAGAACACAAGGGAAATAAAGGGAAATTCTAAATATGTTTGTTCAGACACGTAACCAGTAGCTCATAGAGACAGAAACCTGTTATCGAAAGGCTGTTGGTTTGAGTATCCGAAAGTGCCAAGATGTTGTACCGTTAAACAGGATAGCTGAGATTCATACAACCATGGACACGTCTGGTATAACTGCGTATCCAGTACAGGGTCACAGTGAGTCTAGCTCCTATTCCAATCCGGCACAAGGCAGGACACATCATGGACCATGTAAGATGATGACCTGTGTATAGCCCTCAGATCTACACATTTTAAGTAAAATCAGTGATAAACTATGTGGCATCACTAAGTTTGCTTTCTTGACATGGAGCCAGTCTGCTACATCTATCCCTACCTTTAAAGCCCAGTATGCTATGAGCATGCAGTTGATGATCACTGCATTTGAGTTATTCCTAGTTGTCTATACCAAAGCAGCCAGAACATAGCTGGAGAGAGCCGGTCTTAGCTACAACGTCTGCAGCCTGCAGTCAAGCCTCGATGGTCCGAATCGCACCCCCTCCCCTCTTGTTTTAAACGATTAGGTTTATCTGCGTCTGGCTACGTGCTCCCTCGTAACAACATGCCGGCAGAGCCGAATGCCACATAAATCAGGGCCACACGGCACCAGCGTGTGTGTCATCATGGCAGATAAAGACATCTCTACGGCCCGGCGACACCAACCCTCCCCGACTGGAGCGCCCATAAAGCACCGCCGCTCCCTCGCCTCCTCCCAGGGCACCTCCCTTCGCCCGAAGGGCAATAAAAGCGGAATGAGCAAGCGGCCCCAAGGCAGCTTCATCCCATCAAGCCATCCCATTAGACTCCTAAGAAGAAGTCGACCGTTTCCTTACCACTGCCCCCCCCACCCCCAAACCAACCCCCAAGTCTACACTAGCAGGTCAGCCCAACACTCCCTCCCCGCTCTGATTTATAGTGACCCCCATCTGACAAATGATGACAAAAATAAACTTTTACTGCACTCAACTGCTTTTTTATTTATGGAATTTTTCCAAGTACTGAAATCTTTTTTTTTTTCCTGCACATTTTCAGGCACTTTCTACCAGTGAGAGGAAACAGACCATTATGGCTCAGTAATAGCCGGCTCACTGACGGCAGCTCCCGCAAGCCACCAAGGAATGGATGCAGGTAGGATGAGTAGCGGCAGTACCAGTGATGGATGTGAACAGGGCCCCGCTGACAGATGATCTAACAGGTGTTCATAACAACTATATAAGAGGCTTTATTTATGACCAGCCACAAGCACCGGGGGTGTGGATCAACCTCGCCAGCTGCGGGCTGCGGTACCCCAAGGGCCCAGATGCAGCGGCCATCGCCGCGGAATTCTGCCCGGAATCTTAATTAGCCAATGAGCTGCAGGAGAGGTTACACGCATGTGATGGCAAGAGACGGGTGGGGGCTGGGGGGGGCTGGGGAGGGACGACAACAACGCCATCAGGCTTGCTGTCATTTGTTAATAAGCCCTGAGAAAGATGAGTGCGACGATCTGCCTGTCGTGTGGCAACAAAGGGGACTGCAGCTTGTGTGTTGGAAGAGAGCGGAGTGCAATCTCAGTGGCTCAAAGAGAGAACGAGCCCGGGGAGAGTCCAACCGCCCCGTCACCAACCATCCGGCAGAAGATCATCGCTGTAGCCCCTGCAGGGCTGTGCCCAGTGCGAGAGACAGACGTGTCACCTGCTAGGCGGCAGTACTCCGGTAAAATGATGGCAAGAATGCCATTGCCATGGCACGTGTGGAAATGGACTGATCCATCGAGCTGCAAAAATACATTACATTCCAGTAAACTACGTTATGGACAAAACTGTATTATTAGCATTTGAGAGAATGCTACACTGCTACAAAGGAGGAATACTTCTTTGTATCACGCTTCTGTGAAAGAGAAATACAGGCAGTAGCCAGAGGACATTGGTACATATCAAACAGACACTGAAAAATTTGGCAGCATTTTGGATTCAGTGGCCACATTGCTGCAGGCCCCAGCAGTGTGATATCAGCAAGTCCCGCTTACACCTCAGCATGGTAGGCTTACTTAAGTGCCCCATCATGACCCCGCCCACCCAGTCTCAGGGCAGATGATCTCAGCCGTCCTAATAAACAATTCCCTCCATTTCAGGAAGGGAGGAGGAGAGATGCAGGCCACACGCCGGCAGAGGCGGGCCGGGGGGAAAATGAATGGCTGTGCATGCGGAGGCTGATGTGTTATCCTTTTATAAAACATCGCCTGGAAGCAAGGAGAGCGGCGCGGTGAGCCAGTCCGGAGGTGAAAGGCGTCGCCACGGTGATGAATGGCCACATGACATCATCTTCACTGGCGATCCTGGCTGTGTCTAAATAAACAGCGCATTAAGATGGAGATCCAGCAATGGCTGCTCCAAGTGCGCGGCGGGAAGGTGCCAGAGGGCCCTGGTGACCACATGGGTAAGCAGCACGCAGGTTAAATCACACACAGATCAACAGCGGGGGGGCAATCTTATTCAGGGCTTTTAAAGAACTTCACAATGTCATCAGCAGTAAAATTCCGGAATCTTTGCGTGTGTGTTTCTGTGTGAATACACAGAAAGAGGCCTTTTCACAGCCTGACGTACAGGGGCACGTGTGTTGTCACCCACTAATGCCATTTCCAAAGACCCACATCTCCTCTGCTGGGGCCTACAGAGCATGCTGATGGGTTCTGGGCTGCAGGGCTGCTTGACAGCCGCCCCCATCTATGCCAGATATATCCCACTATCAGGGTCCTAGTCAGAAAATGGCTGGTATATACTGACCCCCCCCAAAACAGTACAACATTTCACCTTCATCTAACATACTGTTAGGGTATGATCAAAACAGGGAATAAATAAAATGGAGGATGCTGCTCGAACGCAGTGAGAAACAGGAAGCTGCTCCGTTGCTAATGAGGACAAAAGAGACTCCAGTGCTGACAGGGAATGGAACAAGGCCGTTCGTGTCTGTAAGACCGCATGCCTTTCATTCATAGCGTTAAAAGGGAACAGCACCACCTGCAGTGACACACTTTCATTCATCTCACTTTTCTAAAATAACCAGAAATAATCAGCTCATCACTAATGATCTTTATTTTACGCATCAAAATCATAAGGAACACAAATCGACAAATACTTTTTTTTGGTCATTAAAATACACCTTTACCTCATTCGCACAGAGAGGCACTTGAATATTGTCAGTGAAAACTGTCATGGTCTGTTCATCCAGAGATGTGACACAGGGGGCGAACTTAGCAGCCCTCCCTAATTCATTAGGCTATGCCACGGTGCATCGTCACAAACCTTTGGCATTGAGCACTCTTTAAGGCAAGTTTGCTCTAAATGCTGTACACAATGTAAAACAATCGAGAAAGGAAAAAAAAAAAAAAAGGGTGGAGCTTCCTGTCAGTCAAACGATGGATTTCTGCACCAGAGCTATGGTCTTTATTTAGTATTACTGAGCATGTGCCTGTGTGCACATGGAAACATAGGAAGCAAACTTACTAGAATAAAAGTGAAAGTTGTAACAAGCTTGGCCTTATCTAAGGTGTGTGTGTGTATGCGTGCGTGTGTGTGTGTATGCGTGCGTGTGTGTGTGGTAGGAGTGGCGCTAGTTTGGCAGCAGTTAGGCAGTGTTTAGAGGGGCACCAGCACCATTTTGACATGTTCCCCTCCCGTCCTGCTCACTCCCCCCCCCCCCCCCCCCCCCCCCCCTTTCCCCGGGGGGCGCCCCCGCAGGGGGGGGTAATTCGGGTGAGGGTGGCAGCACCGCGGGGGGGGGGGGGCCGGGGCGGGGTTACCTCCCCCGCG
>JAAGVU020000113.1:10710806-10725558 GCA_011763525.2 Mormyrus iriodes
GGAGGTCCCGGGCCCGGGTGGTCAGGCCCCAACCTGGGGTAGGAGCGCGAGAGGCCCCCCCCCCGTGCGGCCGCGCCCCCCCGGTCCGGCAGCCGGCCCCCCCCGCCCTCCTCCCCCCCCCCCCCCCCCCCGGCTGCTCTCTTTCCTCGGAGGGCAGCACCAGATGGTGGCTTTAATGCGGTAAATGTTTGCAGCATGCCGGGCTTGGAGGTCCAGCTGCGAGATCTCTACCCCTGAGACAGTGCGCTCTTCAGATCCCGCAGCAGCATGGAACCAATCACTGTCTTCTCGGTGTTGACCACAAGCCTGGCGGCTGACGCCTCCTTCAGCTCGACGGTTGCCAGGACCAGGGCCTTGCTACTGGTGGTCTTGGCAGCAAATCTGCAGATGGAGGGATGGAGGGATGGAGGGGAGGGAGGACATGAGACTGGTCAGGACACTCCAAGGCTGGACTGGTGGCACCACATTCCAGGAGGAAAAAAAATCCTGGGAGAATCAGAGAAGCCAGCAACACTGAAATTAAGCGATCAGAATTGTTTGCTAGCATCTTACACATTACTGCCTTCCGAAACCCAGACTGACTCACTACTGGCTTAATACCCCTAATATATGTGTGTGTGTGTGTGTGTGTATATATTTATTTATTTATTTATTTATTTATTTATTTATTTATTTTTTCCTTTTTATTTCTAAAAAGACTTTGGTTATGTGTTTAGTTTCTTGCATCCCGTTTATGCTGGATAACACACATTTGTGGTTACTGGACAACGTGCAAATGCTAAACGGAGTGTGCGGCACAGTGGCAATGGCCAACAGCTACATCAAGGGGTGTCTGGAAGGCAGATGACACTCTGCAACAACATGGACCTCTTCCACAGGAAACCCATGCAAAAGCTACCTTTTTATATTATAATCCTGCACTGGGAATTTCCATTGTTGGATAATTGGATTTTTCCCACATTCTGAAGTTTGTGAGTTATAAATATTCTGGATTTCATAATCTGAAAAATATTAAGTGATGCAAACTCGTGATGAATTTTTACAGTTTTGTAATCACTATGGAAATTAGGAAGAATTATATTAGTTTGCCGCAGCTGGGTCCAGTAAGGGAGGGAAGTACAGCCAGCGAATAGCACGAAGCAGACAGTTACCCACCGCTCGGTGTTTTTAAGGCGCCAAAGCTGTAATAGTCAAAAATGGATTTCAGGACAATCAACATATTACAGAAAAAACACTTAAAATGTTTTTCAACAGATATTTGCCTGGCTTTTCCAGGTTTTAGCACTGATTGCGAGATACCAAGTCAATTCAAACAAAACGTTCTTACATCTATACATCTACTGCTGCCTTAGAGAAAACAAGTCTCTGACCAGAAGAGGGGGATTAAGGTTATATACCATGTATGTGTACACTAAGACTAAGACTCTTAACAACAAATTAAACCTTCTGGATTAGCAGGGATTAATTACACATAAGATCAGTTAATCTGCAGCCAAACACACAGCCTTTGTCCTTTGACTGGAAATTACGGTTTTCATTCAAGCCTGCAGACAAAGCTAATGAACATGAAAGAGTTAATGTGGATAGCACTGCCCCATACCAGTCCCAATTAAAAGTGACAAACTGCATTACTCTTTGATTTAAGGAAATGGATCTCGTCCGACGGGGACAATAGTTTAAAGCCCGTTTCCATACCTCACATGCAATGTCTCCAAAAACAGGCAAATTCCAAAACACTGGAAATCCCTTAATTACCCAGAATAAGTGAGAGACACAAAAACAGCCAGTCCATTATCACAGCTGACTGAAAAGCCATTTGGGGTTGGATGTGGCCTCCTGTCAATCGCTCCCATTCACGCTGGCCTCAGAGCGAGGTGAACTGGGGCCAAGTCGGGAGGGGGTAGTGCGTGGGAGGGGGGGGGGGGTTTGGTACACCACTCCTGAGGGAGCAGGCAGAACACTCCCTGTCCGGTTACTTGGCAACACCACAGCAGAGGCGAACGGGCACACATGGGGCCCATTGAGGATGCTAACAAGTGCCAAGCGGGTCCCCGACCTGGGGCGACCCTCTTTTTACGGGACGGCTCCACCCCTCCTTGTGCGCTCCCACCACCCCCCCCCCCACACTCCTTGGCCCGCTGAATGCCACGTGTCTGAATTGGGGCCATCTGCCTCAATTTGCGCGACATCTTTGGCCACAATAGGCCCCTGGTTAGCCCTGACAAAGGCCCACAATGGGCACTGGGGCCCCTCAGCGCCGGGGGCCCATTCAGCAGCCAACCAACTGGACAGTGTCTCATGTAGAACAATTAGCGCACATCCCGTCGTGGGGCCCTGCCGAACCCCGCGGGACCCGCTTAATTACCATCAACGGAAAAGAAGGGCTTTAACACCAGATACTCCAAAAACTTATCTCCAGACTTAATTAAAATATTAGCCACTTAAGCAGGAAGCAGCTTCTCTTGAAATGAGGAGTAATTCCTTTTTCTCCTCATCCCTCTTTTAATTACATCAACATGCTTGATAGTGTTACTTGATGGTGCGGTGAGTGGAGGAGCCCGCTTTGGGGCAGGATTACCTGCAGCACTAAAACAATTACACCAGGGGAGGAGGGCGCTGCCTTATTAATAAAATTACTATATTAGATCTGGTCTTTAAATAAAGTAAGCAAATCCCACCACAGAGCTTACGCAGCCATTATTCCCCCCCCAGTCTAAGTTCCACATTAAACAGAAGTGTAATTTTGCTCTATATTCACAATGATCATGCACCATCTAATGCATCTAGCTCCCAGACCATTTCCAGCAATGGCCTTTACACAAACAGACACCGTTTTAATCTAGCAGTCACCCATAAATTAAAACACAAAAATCATCCACGCCTGCTTGGCCAGAAGGGTTGAGGAACATCTCAATGGAAGCATCAAAGAAGAAATGCACAGACAAATGCTTTATAAATGACTTATATCAGCTGATTTATTAAAAGCACATTAATCACACCAAGGCAGCAACAGATCCATTTATTTAACACGGGACAGGTCATTAACTTGACCTTTTTGCTGGGAGCTACACCAGTTGGCCCATCAGGTAATATCTACAGACATACATCGGCACATAAACAGCAAATTGCCACTCTCCCCCGCCAAAGACGTGCTGAAGCTCATCACTGTTCTCTTTCAGCTTTCTGGTAGAAACCACAGATATTAAAGAAGTCTAATATGAGCTGCTAAAAAGAGTATACTGTATATTGAATAAATAGCACAATTTGAGGTATGCGACACTGTAGCATCAAATAGAATTTATGCCGGCTGGCAATTAAAAATACATTTTGATCATGCAAAGACCTGCCCACTGCGAGGCACAGTGAGTACTATAATGGGGTGCTGTTGGACCGGCATCAGGAGAAGGCTGCTTTGAATGCCTACTGCAAACCTCCATGGCCAAGGCATTCAACATTCATACTGACAAAGCTCATCACGGTCCTGGCCCTGGCCTGCCACCCAGCTGTGGGCCAGGGTGCAAAACTGACACAGACGCATGGCCCAGATGCCTCCCAAACATGAGGGGTGACCCGGGGGCACATTGCTGGAGGCTTTCCAGAGGCAGCCTCCCACAGGGGCTATAGCGCGGCTAAAAGACAATGGCACTGACTCCTGCCAGTATGCTTCACGGCCCTAGCCTTAAGGCTAGCACGCTAACACGGATGTTCAGCTTTAGACGCCTGCTCCTGTAGCCTGGGGTACGACAAACCACGCAGGGGCAATAAAAAGTGCATTAGCCTCCGCGTCATATACTCGGGACAACAGCAGCTAACCAGCACGGTGACACATGGGCAGCGTTAGATATCACAGGAAACCCTCGTGGACACTTACAGTTACTAATGATGCTAACGCTAAGAAAAGCGCTAACAACTGTGCAGTAATCACAATTCCATATTAACAATATAACTGGTGATAGTTTGATGCTTAAACTGCACTATTACAATGTACAGAGCACAGAGCTACACAATAAATATGATCTAATAGAACAATTTTTAGCACAAATGTGTACTGGGACATCTACATTAGACTTCTAAATCATTAAAAAAAAAAAGCAACAACAATGGTTCTAGATATAAATCTGTCGTCATGTGTTCTACAATTACAGGAGGCCGAGGCTGCCATTTTTCCACTGTGGAACATGACCTTGGTGGACAACAGGCGTATCTGCGATGCATTTACACGGGAGCCCTGCCATGAATCATCGCTTTCGGCGTTTCCTCGGCTGTTTAAATAACCCGACGGCTGACAGGCACGCAAAAAGCCCCGTGGTGACATATCAAATGCACTTTTCACACCAGGCATCCTTGCGTTCCCCTCTGGGCATGGAAATGAAAGCCCCTCTCCATGTACAGACCCACATTAACATGGAGGATGAAGGTGGGACCTTCAGACTGAGCCCCTACGCTGAGCAGCAGAGGTGACCCAGTTCGCGGGTGCAAAACGTGACGCAAATCCTATAATCAAAGTTAATAATGTCGTAAACAGGAACTGAGATGCTACAAATTGAGTGATTTAAACACACGTGGCCTTAAATATCATTGAGCGCTCAAAAACAGGCACATACCAAGCCTATCACATCTCAGGATAGCAAACATATCAACAACACTTTTGATATCTACAAGTGGTCCAGAAACTCGGTCTTGTTTATATACTAAAAGGGGTGAATGGGTGATTAGACCCTCTAGTGCTCCGTGTGTGTGTGTGTGTGTGTGTGTATGTGTGTGTGTGTGTGTGTGTGTGTGTGTGTGCATGCGTGCATGCGCCCGCGCCAATTTTCACTCAAAATGCATACGAAGTGATGCTCACATCTTCAAAATAACACATGAGGGGGAAACTCATTATTTTCACCACCACTCATTTTCTCCAGTGACTTGCTTGTCAAGATTTTGAAAGAGTAACTCCTAAATCTGCAGCAGAGGGCAAAGTGGGAAGCATTATAAAAGCCTGCTTTCCCCGGCCCAAAACCCAAGCCAGCCCAAGCCAACCACATCCCTCTTCCCCCAGATGTTAAAGCCATCCACAATGAGGCAAAGATGAGATTGTGCTTGACAATCTCTCACTGGCGCATTGGTATTCCTCTGGATGCTTTTAGGTGCAGCTTGGTGGGGATTTAATTGGGAGGCATGAAAACACGAACTGCGGCCGCCTGACTTTGGGAGGTGCACAGCTATCGATTCGTAAAGCTTGCACTGATTCCCAATTACTTTGGGGTCTCTTTATGTAAACTGCTTTCACTGCCATCTGCTTCCTTTCATCGTAACGGCAAAAAAAAAAAAATAAATAAATGAAGAGGTGCCTTCCCTGAGAGCAAACGGCTTTCCCGTCTTGGCGAAAAGGGATTATGTTTAAGTCGTGACGAGCTGGATGGGTCAGGCTGGTGTCGTGTGTCAACAAACTTCAGGGGAGCTTAGTTTAAAAGATCACATCTCTCAAGAGTGCTTTGGACATATAGAATAAAATCCATATTTTGTCAGATTAAGAAAGATTAAACAAACAGTATATAAACATATAAGAGATCTATCTTTTGATTTAAAGATAAGTTTTAACAGATAGATAGTAAATCATACACAAATACCGCCAGTATTAAGCAAGCAATTAAAATGAAGGATGCAACAAACAAATTCTCACACGTAACACTGCACCGGATCACTGGAAAATACTGTGGGAAGACAGGAAAGGAACCGCATCATCACCTTTGGTAAAACTTTCAAAGACGTACATGTTGCATCGCTCCCTGATGTGTGTTGCACCTTTTTAATAAGCCATGCATGACCCAGAGCTCAACTCAATCATTGGAATTTGAGAGCTGCTTACTTAGTGAAGGTGTCATCCTGGCCAAATCAAATAAGAGGCAGTCTTAACATTGATTGGGAATGAATAAGCCGATATCAGATCAACTGCACATTCTGGAATTCTCAGTATGCCCAATAAACCCAGAGCAATGAGGCTTGATGCTTTGCTCAGGACCTGTCCTTTCGATTCTGACATGGACCCAGCTGGAAGAACACTCGACATGAAACCTTCAATTAAAGGCGGTCCGATTAGGGAAAGCCGCCGATTTCGGGATGCACCCCATCCAGCTCCAACTGCACACAAGTAGTCAGAGGCAGACAAGACCTGTGATAATGCAGGCAGACAGAGAATGTGGCCAGGCCCGGAGGCACGAGAGGGCGGAGCCAGGACAGGATGCTCGTTAAGTGCAGAGGACTTGCAGTGTGGCTAGGAGGTGCTGTTGTTATGAATGGTAAATTGTTTAATAATATGAACAATAAACACAGTGGACTAAATGATTAAATTAGATTCTGCTAAAGGAATGTAACACGTTTCCAGAACATTCCCTCCTTAGCCTACAGTAGATGCTATAAGCTCCATAAGTTATTAGGGTCACATATTATTAAGAATAAAACAAAGCTTTAGATGGCCTCAGCTTCTACATTACAGAATATTAAATTAAACATTTGTATACATAAAAAAAAAAAACTGTAGAAACTTTACTTGTATGAAACCTAAACAATCAATGTAACCTTTTACACTACATCTACAGGAGGCTCTCATACACGAACACAAACAATTTTTCTTGATTACAAACATAATTCTGCTAAAATTTCACCCAAAGTTATTTAAAAAAAATATTTAAAAATACAGCACCGATTTATTACTGCCTTCCATTTTGTAAATCACTTTATGCCTTTTCTAACCCTATTTTCTACATTAACACTTACAAAAAGCAGTGCTGTCTCCTAGTGGCAAAGCAGAGAATTGCTGGACTTAGACATTCTCACGGCCCACTTCAGCGTGGGGGTGGGGGGCGAGTACAGAAAACTAACACCAAAATATAATTTTCTGGTTTCCTTTGGCACTCTAACAAATATTCATGGGGCAAGCAGAAAAAAATATTAACAGTGATGATTCACAAACTGCTCCAAGTAATCAGAATGAAACCTTTAGCCAGTTGCTTCAGGCTGAACGCAAGTCATTTAGCATAGTTACATTTTAAACCTTTTTTAAAAAATAGACATTTCCCTCGTTTTCCACTCCTGGTCATGAGAAAGAATGTGTGTAATTACATGATGGTGTCACAATGTCCCAGACCCAAGACCCTTGTTGCCCCCACACACGCTCAGCTCCTGCCAGTGATACTGCCTCTGCTGTCACATTCCCCACAACCTACTTCCTAAAACAAACTGCCTCCTGACCATCACCAGCTGAAGGCACTACTGAGTAACAAGATCGCTCCATCTATATTTCAGAAAGTGGTTAAGGATACATACACATAGCTGGCGAGCTGCCACCGCAGGGCCCGGGAGGGACCGCTGTACCAACTCTGGGGATGATATCTACATGCAGTGTCATATGCGGAATAGCTGAGAAAAGCAACTAAAAATGAATGTAATGCAAATTCAGGCAGCTTTGCATTTGAGTTCAATGAAAATTCCAAAGTATCGGACTTTCAACAAATCATTATATTCATTCAGCTGCAGAAAATTTGTTTACAGAATAAAATATAGAAAGGGTCCAACATGGCCCAGAGTTATGATTCAGAGCTAACTGCAGTGTCTGACAGTGAAGGAGGCCCCAAGAAGCAGCACATCGAAGCAGTGCATCAGAGCCGCTCCCCCAGGATTCCCCTGCACCTGGCTGGGCTGTGCCTTCTTTACGTAGCTACTCTTCAGAGGGATGCAAATGGATGGAGGTCCTTCATTTAGCTGGTAATAGAGAGCGACCTCTGCAATCAGCTCTCGGGGTCCACAGCTGACTGGATCAATCACCTCTCCATGGGCACATTGCTGCACTGGCAGCCTAACATTTCCCCATTTTCTGTCCACCTCTATCTAACCACAGCAACCCAAGGTGTTGAGGAAGATGTGCGCCGTTTCTGTAGAAGCCATACTGTTAACTTATAAACATTATTTTCTTATCTTCCATTTTTCATATTTTACCTTCTTATACAAGAAAGCATCTCATAGGCCTACTAGAGTGTGCACAATGATCACAATTATCTTCTGTATTAGTGAGATCATGTTTTTCCACACTGTCATCGGGATAAAAAAACTTTTACAGAAATTAATATTAAATTCCTTACAAAGAGGAGTGTCCCTACAAGCCAATTAATTTCTGTTGATTGTTCCTTTGACTGACAGTTGGTTTTGGTGCGTTTTCAGTTTGGGACTGTGACAGACATCCACAGAAACGAGACTTTTCTGGCCCAGTTTTTCAAACAAATGAAAGCGATGCTTTATTTTGCCATTTGTACGATTACGAATACAAGCAGATGAAAATTCTTTACCTTGTGTATATCCCACCTTGTTGTGTTGAGGTATACACACACAAAAGCTGATGTAACCCAACACGGCAGGCACAGTAAGCTAGTACACACTGAGTAATGCGACCTAGTGCCCTTCACCAGCAAAGTGGCTCAGCAGGCTAAGCCTCTGTGCCTGGGATGGGAAGGTCAGTGTTTCGAGCCCCGGCCTTGGCAGAATAACCACGTCTGTGGGCCCTTCAACAAGGCCCTTAACCCCCAGCTAAACATTCCAATGTACCTGTATGTGTGCAAATGGAAAATGCTGAATCATCTCATTACAGAGACTATACAGGCACTCTTGTCTGCCCCCTAACATAAGTACCAGAAGATATTCTCCTGACTTCACCCATGAACCACTAGCATGCTCGTCTCCATATTGGATCCAGGGAAGAGATGGATGGCGTGAAGCAATTTGTACTGGTGGTTATTAAAAATGAAATACGAGGCTTTGCAAAGGGCTCCTTCTCATTCCCCATCATCGATTTCTACATATTCTCTATGCGTCCTTGTGTCTGCGCCTCCCAAGGTTATTCCATATGCAATCATATAATCAAATTACAGTACGACTGTTGCCTAAGTATTTGCTGAGGTGCAGTTTCTTTGTACGTGTAACTGATTATTTCTAAACTCTTTGCAGTTACCACTAGACTCTTATTTATTATTGCTGACATACTTATGAAAACACTGCTCCACTTTCTGTATTGTACAACCAGCTTACACTTTGAGAGAGGATTTAGTAGTAATGCTCCACACACCGAAAAAAAAACCTCTTTTTACCATCAACCTTTTTAGTATAATTATTATTAATGAGCAATCATTTAGGTTATGGAGCAATTGGGGTATAAAAAAGGAGATTGTGTGTGAGAGCTAGAGTGAGAGAGAATAAGGTGTAATTATCCATCAGATGTTCATATATGCATGGCAGAGGAGGAAACTAATTAGCACATACTGTGTACACTAATTACATGCACAAGCGTTTTTAAACATTTGCCCAGCATATCTTCGAGTAACTGGGGAGGCAATTCCGGAATGTTCTACCGGACAGTTTTTTTAGGCTAAAAATATTGGGGAGCCACATCTATCAAAGCAATGGAGAAGATGGAGGGTTTTCATGTTTCATCATTCTCACTATTTTGGCAGGAAGCACAGGTATCCATCATCCGGTAGGGTAAACCAACAGATAGAGTCTCACACACATGAATGAGACCAATTGGCAGGGTTCATAAGGGCAGACAGCACTGTACTCAACTGAACATCTGCAAGGTACACACTTAATGGGACAGAATTCATTCCAGTGAGAAAAATAGTCTTACAGGCACTGTTAAAAAGCACTGTTACAGACGCTGTGGAGAACCTTAAAATCAACAGATGAACAATACAGGACTGGCAGTGTTTTACAATACTAGCCATTAGCAGTAATGGAATCACATGGGGTGGGGCTCCAAAAAGGAAAAACTTGTAACAATACACGTGCATCTCATTTGTGGTCCCATAAAGTTCAACATAAAAGCAGATACTGTTCATTAAGAGAACTCTTAGCATAGCGATTAGCATGTAACTTTTATCGGATTTTCTAGGAACCCTTCTTACTGAAATAGATTAACATGTTTTGAGTTGTTGTTTGAGGACATTGGTATTACATAACATGAGAGGCGTACCTGTGGACGTTGGTTTGGCTAGAGGGCACCATGCCCATGTTGGCCACACACACCACCTTCTTGGTGACGGACTGCGCAGACGTGCTTTCGGGTGCCACGATGACTGCTGCCGAACTCTCGTTCATCCCAGTCAATTTCCCTGCTCGCAGGAGAATTGTTCAGCAATCAGTGATGAACACAGACCTTCATAACCTCCTCTGATTCATTTTCAGAAATTTAAGCACAGTGATAGATTTGAATTATTTCCCAGTGGAGTGCGATATGAAAAGGTTACATTTCAGTTTTCAAAGAAACATTTTCAGTGATAAAATTGTGAGTATAACTGCATAATTCAAGGGGGTTTGTATGACTGCTGTTCCCTTCAAAAATTGTAATTTTGGGGTATTATAGAGCATATGCTAAAATAAATGTTTTTATAGAGGTCTTGTTTATTATAAAAAACTACAGTGATATAATACCTAAAGGGAGCCAAAAAAAAAAAAAACATTAAACACCACATTCAACCCGTCTTATTTAAAGCCATATCACCTGACTTATCAGATACAGAAGTTCTGATATTTAATTTTAAATTTTTATACTGGCATGGAAAAGTGTTCAGAAGTTTTAAAATATGATCATAAATTTTTTGCAAGACTACTGTAATCCACATGTACACATACAGCAACTACAAATCCGTCACAAAAATCAGATCGCTTTACCCAATAGGCATACTGTTAAATCCTTCTGTAGTCAATTATTTTACACTGTTTTTCATCAAATCAGTACAAAAATCATTGTATGCAACAATAACATTCAAACTGAGCCAGAAAGTGACACCGATACTCGGAAGAAACAAACTGTATTGAAAATGCGTCTGTGATCATTTTATAGTAGTAGGTCAGGACAAAAAAAAAAATTCAAAACAGTAAAGTCTGTTCATACTCTGCATAACAACTCATTTAATTATCAGGGTAAGAAAAAACTGGAAAAGGGGAGAATAAGTAGCTGAGTACAAAGCAAAGACAACAATTATGCATATGATTTGTTCGTAGGCTGGCCTGAAAGTAACATGCAAAAAATTGACCTAAAAAGCATGACATTAAAAAATATCATACTGTTACTTCAACTGATTTGTACTTTTTTACATTTTGGTTTCTTTATAATATGATCAAAGTGATTGGGGGGGGGGGGCAAATGTGCCTCTACAAACCAGGGGGTGGAGTGTAAAAATAAAACCTAAAATAGGACCGTAGACTGGCATGATGGGGTGCTTAAGAAGCCTGTTAATTCCCCCAAACAGAAGAAAAGGGTGGGGGCAGCGGCAGCGGAACAGCGGGGAGGGCGACGGGCCGCCGCTTTCAGGCTCGGCGGCGGGCGGCTTTTAGGCAGTGCTGGGGGCTGCCGCGGCTTCGGCAAAAGATTTGTGCACCTCACTTAGGGCTTAAACCTTATCCATTAAGCTCCATTGAAGAGCAAACGCTGAATAATGAATGTAACTGTGTTTATGTTAAAAGCCTGTTTTTCCACCGGCAGCGCAATTAAAGGAAATGTTGCACAAAACCGGCACTTTTGTCGGGCTCCTGCAAATGGAAAGATGGATGGCACTCAGGCGGGCGAATGCATTGCTTAATATTTAACCTTAACGCTCTTGTCATTACTGGTTTGTCTAACTTGGGCTTTAAAAGACAAGGTACCGCTCTATTGAAGTAAAATTAAAAATCAACTATACCATGCTTTTCAGAACAGAAGATTCATTATCTGCGCCTAATGTATTGGCATAAAGCAAAGTAACATCCTATCAATTGAGGCACACGTTCAATCTACCTTTAAAAAAAAAAAAAAAAAAAAAAAATACTTGTGCCGTTTTATCGCTATAGGCAATTTGTACCACTCAGCATGACAGTGTAAACTGAATCAAGATTAATTTACATGCAGGAGAACATTTAGGCGAGCGGCACGGTAAGCAAATGCATTGTCTCGATTGCTGAGCTGGAAAAGAAGTGGCTGGCGGTGGGGGGCCAAAGCGTGGTAATTAACTAACATCAAACGTGATTGCTTAAGGTAGTTAAAAGGCCAAAAAAGGTAAACGCTTTTCTATTCAGGGGAGGATTTGGAGCTACCGGCCTGCCTTAACGAATAAGCAGCCGCTTGAAAAATAGCTCCGGCTAGTGATAAAACCGCGAAGAAGCCGATTTTAATATTGCCGAAAGACGAGAGAGAGAGAATGAATTTTTAACATGCAAACGGCCAACTGTGAATCAATGTCTAGTGGGCTTTTTTTGTATTTATAAGTGATCTGTTTAAGAGAAGGCCGTGAAAATCTGAGTTGCTGGTCGGGTTCCAAGTGACTCGAGGCTCGCGTCGGCATCCAGATGGGACGCGCTCGGTGATATGCACGCAGCCTGGACCCAGTCTTGGCTGGCCCTCCCCAGGAGACTGGAGCTGGGGAACATGGGTCCGCACAGGCAGTCAAGCGGACCTTCTTCCACCTTATAGTCTAATAAACCCTGAGCTTTTCTGCCGTGGCCGCCGCCTGTGGGGAGTTTGGGGGGGGGGGGGGGGCGGGGAATTCTGATAGGACTTGCTCTGGTCCACCTCGGAGATAAGACATCACTCCAGCAGCCCTCATTTTGAAGAGAACGGGCGTCATTGGAAATGCAAGCGGCCACGGCCGGCAGGTGGGGGAGGGGGGGATCCGGGAGACCACGGCGTGCATTCGCCAGCCGCAGGTCCAACGTCAAAACGAGAATTTGGGAAGACAGGGGAAGGCGATTCCGCGGTGCCAGGAGACTGGCCTATATTTACAAATATTTCATATAAACAAATTTTCAAATAGCTTTATTCTGAGTAGCATTTCTGCTCTATTAAACATAACACACAGCTGCCACTTTTATTCAGACAGATAATCAACAACCGTAGAGGGAAAGTGGCAGAAGAAAGAGGAGCCCTGGCAGCGGGGTCCAAGGAGCCCAAATCGCAGCCATGACTCCGCAGGGGCAGGAAGGGGGAGCCGGGACAGCGAAGCAGGGAGAGTCTGATCGAAACACCTAGCCCCCAGGAAAACATGTGGAGCAGGTGTGTGGGTGGGTGGTTGTGTGTGTGGGGAGGTAATTTGATGGGCTTGTGCATTCACAGACCCCATCACCTCAACTAAGAGGCTGAAACCCCAGGACCAAATGGAGACCTGAAGTTGGGGGAATTGCTTGAGAGGCCTACAACAGCTGTTTGGCAGAAGAGACACGCAGGGCTATTACAGTCCGGAGAAAGATCCGACCAGGAGGGACACCGTTACCGGGTAAATTTACTATTCCGTGCAATGAACTCTGTGAGCTGAGGAGGAAAATGTTCATTTGTTTAGGAGCACTGAGAAAGAGGGGAAACTGAGATGCTCTGAACAGATTTAAATTGCCCAATTCAGAGCTGTATCAAAGATTATTTGGAAAAGGAGATAAGAAGTTCGCACAAATAAATGAAAAAGGGGCGAGTATGGGATAACTTGAGTATTGTAATACACTAAAAAAAAAAAAAAACCCTGTGCTACATTCAAACAGCATTTGACTGTCAGACTGTACCATGGCGGAGCTCATTTTGCAAACCATGCAAACATCTATCAGCTAAAAACAGCTAATTAATAAGCCAAACTTAAAAATTCCTTAAAAAAACAAATAGGTTACTTTGGCTTCATATCTTCATTTTAAAGAATTCTGACATTGTGAAGAACGGATATCCTTAGACAGTACAACTTAATGAATGTGCTCTTCAGATTTGGCCGGAATAAGGAGGATAAAGGTGACAAGCGTTCAGACGCACTCAGAATGCACGAATATTTCACGATGGTAAACTGACACAAAGTCAGACAAAAATAAAACATGTAATTAAAAGCAAAAATCTTTTTGTCCGACAACACACCAAGGTGTTATTGAAGCGTGTTTTCACACTATGCTGGACGGTGACCCAACACTGCAGCGCACTCTGTGGTATCGGGTCTCACCTTGCTCCTTGTGGAAGTCCTGCTCTGTCATGGTGACGGGCACGAAGAGCTCCCCCACCGGTGGCTGGATGGACACACTAAACTTGGCCTCCTTGGTGCTGCAGCAGGAGACATGGCTATTTCAGCACCGGCATGGAACGCCACCCAGATGTCACCCTACCACCAAAGAACCGACTGACATTTTCCTTAAGCGAGATGCCTTTTTACATTTCTGACACTTTTTTTTTCTCCTAATCTTTGCCTTTCGGTCTTTTGTTTAACGTTAAAAGGGGATGCTGACACCCCCCGCCACACTTCAGGACGCTTCCATCCTGCCGAGCAGAGCCAGCAGCACCCCAGAGCGATGGCCACCTCCTGACATGTTGGCTCTGTGCGTCTGCATGTGTTATTTCTTTGTTGACCCACAGCTCTGACACAGCAGAAATGCCCAGGAAGCCATCAGAAATGAAGGAGCCTCCGCGGAGACTTAGACGACGGCATCGATGGTGGGAATGAGGCTCTGCCGCTGGGCAGCCAAACGGAGCCGAGACGGAGGGCGGCCAACTCCCTAGAGCCGTCTGCTGTAGATTAAAAACCCCAGTGACGGGCCGCTCCACTACGCCTGATCTTGCTGGCCGGTCTCGTCAGAGCATCTCAAAAGGGAATTTTTTGGGGGGGGGGGGGGGGGGGGGTTACAACAAGCGTCTTTTTTTCCTCCTTACCCCGGGGGGAAGAAACCCTTTTCGCTTCCCGGCGGCGCCCCGTCCCCCCCCCCCCCCCCCCCCCCCCCCACCCCCCCC
>JAAGVU020000113.1:10725658-10741921 GCA_011763525.2 Mormyrus iriodes
CGCCGCTGTGCGGCGGGCGGCACGTGGGGGGGGGGTGGGATCGGGGGGTCGGGGGGTTGGGGGGGGGGGCGTGTGGGGGTGGGGGGGGGCGGGCACGGGTTTACACACAGATTATTTTTTCATCTTTACAGTGTGAGGAATAAAACCTTTTCGCTTCTCAGAGAAGCCCTGGGACCACCGCGACTCTCCCCACTCCGCTGTCCATCCCAGGCGGCCAGGGAACATAAACGGCGGCAGCTGGGCATCTGTCCGCTACGGGCTGCCCATTAGCCAGCTGGCGAGCTGGCAGATTTTGCCGTGACCTTCATTAGTGCCCCGCCGTTCGCTCGGTAATGGCCCCGCGCTTGTCGGCACACCTTCGCATCACCATCCACAGGCGGGAAAATCGGCCACCATGCCCCGGACACTCAGCAAGCACCAATTACACTGTTAGGATGCTCTCTGCCGCTTAACTTTAAGAATACAGAACTACGATGTGGATATTGAACAGGGGGGTGTTAATGCATGCCGTCCCGCTGCAGTTAGGGGGGCTCGTCTCCTCTGGATGTGGCTGCGTGCTGTCAGGCCCCAAGTCGTGCTCGCCAAAGCGTGGGCGCTGCCCCATCCTCCTCACTCTCGATCCGTTCCGCCTGCCAGCCCCCCTCCCTTACCACTCACGTTCCATCTGAAGGCCTCCTCATCGCCGAGAACCAGGACGGGGCCCCACCTGCCCGCCTGTGTGCTGAGAGAGCTCACAACGGGGTCTACGCCTCCATTCTGCGCCTCGCGTTTGGGTCCCCACCCTGCCGCTTTACGATGCGCATCAGTGTTAGAGAGAACCACATGGAACAGGCAGGGGGCACCCAAGGCAGCAAAGAACCGAAGAGAGGGAGACACCAAAAACCAAAACAGCAGGAGAGTCAAAGTCTCAGGCTGGGAGCGATTCTTCATTATTAATGATGTGCAGCCAAACCCATCATTCATAAAGCAATTCATAAAGCATTATTATTAAATGAATAGTACAGCAGTAAAAAGAGCAGCTGATAAGTATCTGGTCCACCATTTTTTTTCACGTTCTGTCATGTCTGTCTGTCTTTGTATTTTGGTATAGGTATTAGTATGATGTTAGGGGGGTGGTTGCGGAGTGCCTTCAACCTAGCGCATTCAACTTGCAATGGAAATTAAAAAATAAAGTTGTCCTCCATAGGGGGAGGGGTGGGACTAATAAAACCCATAGAATAACACTCAAAAAATGTCCAAGTATTAAACAGAACACTTTCTATGGGCCAAGTGCTTCATACTGACTAAATAAGGTCAACGAATAAATGTTGCTTTTATAATGAACAACACAGTTTATATTAAAACTTCCAATACAACAAAAAACCAGACTACATACTACTGACAGAACACTTCAAAACTAGCAGCAATGAGTTTTGGCTTCAAGCAGAACGCCATACGGTCATACTGAAACACGGGGGTTATGAAATGTCACAAGTGTGTGGTAATAAACATGATCAAGGTAAGACAATGAGACCTGCTGTTAGGCCTGATCTGTTTCTATTCCTGGGACTTCTATTAGATGCAGGATTATCAGCAGTACCTTCCAGCACCAGCGTGGCTTTGACCACCTGATGATGCCGGTCTGACTGGGCTGCAAACGTCCCAATTGCAATGCAAAGCACATTTCTGATGACTGGCGTTTGGCGCTGATTGATCCCCCATTACTCCAATCTCCCCCGAGCGGCTTTCTGATAACACCATCGATCGCCACGCTGCCGATCGGTTCTCATTTTCTGATTTGGGCCAGGCCAATTAAGAAGGTGAGTAATTGTGATTACACTCTACTACAGGATCAATTGTATTTGATGGAAAGTGGGGGGGGACAGCGGCCTTGTCTGGGGGAGGCAACAAGAAAGAAAATGATGAATGGATTCGCATTGTATTCCTTCTGTATGCAGATACACCTTTGCTACATAAACGCATGGTAGCCAAAGTGCGTTTTAATAAAGCCAACATGTGGCACTGGACTAATACTCAGTGCTGAATTATACAAAACAGATATCGATTCACCTCTAAGTGTGTGTAATATTTCATTTTTGGTAGACCCCCCCCCCAGTACTATGACACTTGTGTAGTGAATAATTACCATAATGGCTATTTCGTGAATGGGAATATGTAAAGCTTTCGTTTTATTACGTCATGACAGCTGCCACACTATTGCAAAATCTGCGCAGCTTAACAGCGGCTCCACGTCTTTGAGCCCCAGGGGACAGAGGAAAGCAGATCCTGCAAGATGATGAACTGCATGTTTAAAATGACATGTCTGACGAGCTCATGGGATGATGCGTCTTGCCTTAAAGACTAATCTACAGGGGTTTTGGCTGCAGAAAAAAACAATGTGTTTCATCACAGGCTTTGACATGTACAATGGATATTCTTCAAGAAATCCTTCTGAAGATGTGTGCGCTTCTCTTCTGAGGTATGCCACAACAATCCACAGCAGGAAAAGCGGTTTGATGTTGGTTGGATGGATGGATGGAATGAACAAAAGTTTCCTTGCTGGAAATGGGCAAATTCATCAAGCATCAATGTGTCAGAAAAACAAACTGAAAACAGGTATTCCCTCACTTTCATTATAATCAAACCAATTAAACTCAGACAAGCTACCACACATAAAAAAACATCAGCTATGAAAAGGTGTGTTTAGGCAGTATATTACAGGGGCTACCAGAACAAAAACTCAGGAAGGGAGAGAAAAAAAAAAACATCCTGGTTTCATTTTAAAAAATGAATGATGGCTCCCAGATGAAAAGCAGCAATGATAATGCAGCAATTTCTCTTTCACTGTTGCAGAATGAGCGGTCTGTGATTTTGCGTGCTGTGTCACTGGGCTCTCATTGTTCTGATCATTAAAAATAATCCCACTTTAATGCTACAGGCTAATCTATTTACAGCAGTATTATTCATATCCAGGCATTCTATAGTATCGATCAACGCTGCTCACCTAATAAGAAAATAATAAACAATTACTTGCAGTAAGGAAAAGGATTGTTTTTCTTAAAATCTCACTAGGGCAGCAGATCTTCCCAAGTAAAAAAAAGAATGAATAAGGAAGAACTATTGTCACAGAAATTAATGAGATAACCGAATTGGCAGCCTTGTCATTGGGTCCACAGAAGCATCTATTGCTAAAATATTATTTCCACTATGTTGAAAAGAAAAGTGTCAAAGTGGTTAGATCAGGGGCCGCTCACCACAGCGGGAGCGGGGGCCCCTCACCATAGCGGGAGCGGGGGCTCTTACCAAAGCTGGAAGCCAGCAGCTTGAGTGGAGTCATTGAAGTCGATGCCCATAGACACAGTGATGGAGGCGTCAGGCTCCAGACGCTCTGGAAGGGTGAGTGAGGAAGGGAGTGAGGGCAGGATCACCAGGCAGGCTTGCCCAGGAGGGTGCATACAGACACCACCAATATTACATGCCCAAAGATTCAAAGCGTTGCACAATTTAAAGAAGAGTTTTATTAAATTTGACACAATCCACTGTAACGAGAATGTGTACACTAGATGTTTAGTAACCTTGCACTACAATACGACCAGGAAAGTCATGAAGTTGACTCTACTGTGCGTTTCTGACAATCCAAAACCAGAACTCAGCACAGCCTGCTTTCGTAACACTGGAACTGCATTGGCCCATATACAAGACATATACATCAATAAATAAATAAGTCTCTCTTTGGACTAAGAGGTGTGGGTACTGTGAACTTATATTAATGAATTACATTGCATTAATGTATGTGTCTGGAGATTTTTGGGGGACAGATTAAAAGATGAAGCAGATTTTGTGGCGGCCACACTCACCGATGGCAGCAAAGCGGTGGAGGCTGAGTGCCGGCGAGGAGGCCTCCCCCACGGATAGACCCTCCACTGGCTGCTCGCCACAGTTGGTGAAGGTGAGCTGTATGGACACCATGCGTGGGTCGTAGATGCACGGCTGCCGGGGAAAGTGGTAGCACGCTGCCAGGCCCTTGCCGGTCATGCGATGCAGCAGCTCGTGGGACATGTGGGGCACGAAGACCGGGGAGCTGATCTACAGTGCAGACGGGGACTCCAAAGAGTCAGGACAAGGCGAACGCCTAGCAGCTTCCATTAACACTGCAGCCTAAATACGTCGTCCGATGTGTGTGCATGCCGAGTGAAACATAATCAAATCAGGGGAGACTTTCTGGGGGTGGGGGCTTATGAAAAACAAATTTCCGGTGACAAAAGCGTCCATTTTTCCATTCCTCTTAGCTTCCCTTTTATATTTAATATTGTCCTGAAACTGAATTTGACATACCTACAATACAGGAGCACATCCCTCCATTACGGCGATGGGAGCCCATGCCTCAGCCTCCTCAATTAACATCAATTCAAGCAGTAAATCTATTCGTTGGCCGAGGAACAATTTCACAAACTAGCTTTAAAAAGAACAAGTGGGCTGGCAGGAGAGCAGTTGGGGGAGGGTGCACAACAACTCCCATCACTCAAAACACAAGTGTGCACAATGGATAACCTGCTCTCCAGGGGCTAAAAAGGGCCTTTTATTTTTCCACAGCACTAAACTAATTACCATGGTGTCTATATGTAAGGGGCAAAGAAGAATGGAAAGACAAACAGAAATTTCACTTATTCCGTAAAAATGAATTTCGACCTCTGAAACATCCTGCATTAGAAGGGTGTCTTTTAGTCTGAACGTGATAAAACCTTTCACATGCCGAGTTGTCTGGGTCTACCGCAAGGCCGAAGTAACTCAGTCACCAGCCAGACGTGGAACCATGCATTTACGAATTTGGGCAACTAGCGCATAAGAATGGATGTGGGCGTTTGATTACACGCATGTATCAGCATGAAATCTGCCAAGGCAGGCTCTGCAAAGTGTGCTGGTTTCTCTTACAGTACAGCGTTGGAACAATCATACAGAAAAACAAGAAAATAGAGAAAGTGTGAGCAGTAGGATATATATAGCATATATATAAAACGCGCGCGCACACGCACAGAGCACACTGCACATACACCTGCACACAGCACACACCCACACATACACCCGCACACAGCACACTGCACACACACAGCACATACAGCACACTGCACACACACAGCACACTGCACACACACAGCACACTGCACATACACCCCCACACACAGCACACACGCAGCATACTGCACACACACAGCACAAACACCCCCACACACAGCACACACACCCACACATGCAGCATACTGCGCACACTGCGCACACACACCCACACATGCAGCACACTGCACACACACACCCACACATGCAGCACACTGCACACACACACCCACACATGCAGCACACTGCACCCACACATGCAGCACACTGCACATACAACCAAAAATGCAGCACACTGCACATACACCCACGCATCTACAGCAAATTACACACAGAGACACATCGGTGGCTATTTTCCGAGTGAACACTTTTAACGTCAGCGCAGCACCAGTGACAAATGGAAACGGGGAGCAGATAAAACACAAGCAATTCAATGCATCATTTATTTGATTCACCCAGATTTGGAAAATAAATAAAACAGAGCAGCCTGACTGTATCAGCCGCTTGACATGTTGTGACGGGTTTGTATAAATAGTCGGACAATTACAACAGACACAACCTAATTTCCAGTGGAAGCGTGCGTGACTCTGAGCCCGTCGCTCCACAGACACGTATTTTATCACACTTTATTACAGCACGCAAATAAGCGTGGAATGAGGGAGCACATAACTGTCTACTTAACACTCACTGAAACATTTATAAGAGCCGTTTGCCACAACTCGAATCAGACGGCTAGGCAGGCGAACGGCGAGGAGCCTTTTACGACACGCCTCAAGGCAAAAAATAAATACTAAGTGTGTCAAACGACAAACTTCGTTGGTAATCGACCATATTATGGGTGCCCATACAAACTGGCGGGACTGAGAGGCGGAGATGCCCGAGAAGCGGTCACTGGTGGGCGTTAATCTGTTTTAGTGCCGTCCTGGATGGGGAGCACTGGAGATGAATATCTAACACATGTTCTGGAATGGAAATGCAGAAAAACGAGCAGATAACTGCTAAAACTTCACAGGGTAACACTGAAAGGCCATTATTAAATACACACTCCGAAGGCACGGCCTATTTCACAAATATTAATGACAAAAGGTTTCAGGCAGATTTACTTAGCCACCAAATACTTATTCTCATTAACATTATTATTGTTGTTTTGCTGTTATTATATAGCAATAGGATTTCTTTTTTCTTTTTAATAAACAAATCTGAGAGATTCTGAAAAGTACTCATACCTCTTTGCTAATTTAAAAAACGAAATGATTTTCATGTCAATCGCTTCCTTCCAGTGATCCCTGTCCAGTTCCCCTAACAGAAGGTGGCAGCGAAGGAAGAGTCAGCGAGAGCCGAATATCCAAAAGCAGCAGAGCATACCTGCTTATCAATGCCGCGCCTTAACCTCAGCACCGCTGCAGCGACACGAATCAAAGGCCCCCAGCACCGAGAAGGTTAATAAGATGGCCTCTCGTCATGGGGGCTCTGAGATTGAGGCTACCCCCTACTAAAAGTCGGTGACAGAAAATCATTTTGGTCTAACCATCTCGCTGACAGGAGTGCGCCGGATCCTATTAGATCAGAGCGAAGAATCATCTGACCAAGTAAACAAGTTGTTGTTGAATTAGTTGGAGTCTGGGACAGAAGAGCGTAATAAAGGATTTCCTTCTCAACCCTAGTCAAGGACTGATCCAAGTTGGTAAGAGACCAAGGGAAGCCTTCAAACAATTATGGTACCGAATTCCTTCATATAGACCTCATTTCATGTCACAATTCCACTAACCTAGTGATGGGAAAGCCTGAAAAATGTTTTAGGCCCATTACAAGTAACCAGAAGCGTTTATTAACAATGCTTGACCCAGAGAGACTCAAACACCTATAACACTGATCAAGGAAACATTGTGTTGTCTTTCTTTGCAAAAAGAGAATTGTAAATGACATTTTTTGAATATCTTATCCTCCTGGCACCATTTCAAAAGTAAATCTGGCCTTTGAGTTGGCACTCATGACAGAAGAAAAGATTCTTCTGAATGTTAAATAAAAAAAAAATTGTATGCAATTGATACTGATGTATACACCACAGAAATAGCTATTATTCAACTGGCAGGGCTAAAATGATATATCACATGTAGGTAGTGCTTTGGTGGAAAATGCTAAAAATTAAACTATTTCAATGCATAACAGACCACCCTATTCTAGTAATTTTGTCAAACTTTTCTAAGAACTCAAAACATTTCATAAGTTAATAAAAAAAGCACTACATGAAGAACTAATCAACTATGCAAACGGATGTCAGACAAATGTATCATGATACTAAGAACATGATATTTTATGCATTTCATTTTCTTGTCAAGTTACCTCAGAAGCACAGGGTCGGGGCTTTGAATGCTACCTCTCCTCTACGTGAGTGTGGTTTGGCACTAAATTGGCCATAGTGCACAACTATATGTGTATACGTCTTGTGGTGGACTGACACCCCATTCACCTCCACAATTCTGACCAAGATAAGCTGTTTGAAGAAGGATGGATGGATGGTCAAATACAAAATCATGACAGTAAAAAGATATTAAGGCATAAAGCATATTATATTCAGAATTACTACTTTCAGTCACTGAATGATTTAAAAAACCTGTACAATTTCACATCAATCAGAGTTGTTCAGATTTACATCAACAGAAGTAAAATTATCAGCACACCCACCACATATCATAATGATTTTTTCAATTACTTGCAGTTATTCCAGTTATAAATGAGTTCAAGGATTTGGCCCTTAATGTATTTAACATGCATTCAGAAGTCAATGAACACTGCAGACAGACACATACCCCTGGTGACATCCAATCATCCTACAAACACACTTAACTGTTGATACAATAATATTTGTAGTGGGAAAACAAAACTGAACCATACTGAAATTCCTGCATATAAATGAAACTGTCGTGCATATTTAATATGATTATTTTAATGATCTATTCAGTTTTACAGACATCCAGGGTGTCCCACGCCTTGCACCCAGTGCTCCCTGGCTAGGCTCCAGGCCCACAGCTTCCCTGTTCTGGGTAAGGCGTGTGGAAAAGGTTCCTCAAAATGCGGCAGCTGCATGTTTAATAAAAATTGGTTAAATATTAAAAATGTATTAAAGCTGCCAAAAAATCAGGTCTCTCTGGCTCCGCTTTATCTCGTAACAAGATATCCCAGCTGAACTATACTCGGTTTTGAAGAAGTATATTATCATTAACCTACCTAGTACATGTGGGTGGAGAGCCAAAAAAATTAAGAGCTTTTTCTCAGTTTCACTGTGTTTTGCTTTGTAGGGCAGTATACACTACTCTTATTTGAAGGGGGTGGGCGGGAGGGACCACGCCAAAAGTTAAATTCCAGAATGTGCACTTTGGAAACTTCCACAACTAAAGCCATAGTGCTGAATTATTCCAAATGCAAATTTTGATACATAGGCTAGAGAAATGAAAGGGTGGCTAATTAATTTTCATCTGAGCACAGATGCATCTTGCTCTCCAGTACATCCAGGAGTCGAGAAGATTAACCGGTGCGTCTGCCTGTCACATGGGAGCGTCTGACAAAGAGGGTGGAATGGAGGAGGGTGGAGTTATGTCCAGCCGGGCCACCTCCTCCTCCAGCCCACGATCGAAAACTTGCTCGACGGCATTTGTTTCCCTGCATGATAATGACCGTTAGTGATTGCTGAAGGAGAGGCTGCAGAAACATGGTATGGATCGCCATCTACATCACGGGATTAAAATCCCAGTGAGATTCCACAGCCTGACTTAAAATCAATGGCGCAAATCACAGCACTCAATGCCATGGCCTGCAGGGGGAAGTGTCTCCTGAAAAACAGGCAGGGCTGCTAACAAGACACTCTTCTCCCAAATCAGTACATGACAATGAGGAGGCTCCAATACAGCACATGAAAAACTGGAAATGTAATGTGCACACTGGTGTTTGATTATAGACCATGTGGTTTGGCCTTAAAAATCGGCAGAACAGAAGAGCAAATTTCCAGAATTGCCCAGTCTACAGAGTACGTTTTCAAGAACATTTATGTGGACTTATTGAATTTTGGAAAGCCAACAAATGTTCTTCATTGGATTTCATGTGGAGTGAATGAGTTTTGGTTCCCAATACTGTAATATATGATCCGGAAGCTGGTCTTTATGTCACTGACTGTCTCATCCTAATAAAAAAATGGGCTGAGTGGGTTTTGGAAATCTGCTCTTCACTTGTAAGCTGACATAAGCTGCGAAAATGCACAGGGCCTCTGTGTGGGTGTGGTAGGGTCTTCCCAGGTGTCAGAGTCCTTTGGCACCTCAACACGCTGCAGGTCAGCCAAATATTGGCACTGGGCTGTCATGTCACCGTGCCACTCCAGCAACAAAACAGAAATTTATCTCAGAACTTTCGGGCACGTCACGCCAGTCTCTGTCAATAACCGATGCTATGATCTTTAATAACACCTGTCGAGATTTACCACTCCGACAAGGGACCGTTACCACTCAAGGTCTTACTTGGGCTTCAAACTGCTTATCATCAGCTGACAAACTGGACACCCCATGTGGATTCGTGCCAATGCTGAGTTATCCCTTCCTTTCCAAGTGTAAATAACGACAGTCACCGGGGTAACCTTGACTCCCAGGCAAGCCTTCTCACCTTTCTGTTCCCAAAAGAATGACAACGAGAGGAGAAATTGATTGAGAGAGTCTATTATGTATCAACTTAAAGAAAGCTGGCATGATTGATGGGGCCAGCGGTCACCTTCAATGCTCGTGACAGTACCTGTATCCTTTTTGTCAAATGACCTGAGAAGCCTGCTGACATATTCAAAGTCACCATAACCATGCACTTTATTGCAGAGCTGGCCTGTCCGTGTAATAAGGATGTAAGGGAGATGAAAGAAAGAAAGGAAAAAAAAAAAAAAAAAAAAAAAAAAAAAAAAAAAATTTCCCTTGGGGGTGACAAAAAGTACAAAATGGCCAAAAATAACATATCCAAACCGGGGCTGTTTCCCGCTTCTGTATTCATACAACAGATCTTACTACTGAAACTCCCGCTTGCTGACAACACACACACACGAGCACGCACACTTTTACCGATAAAACTCAGTTATCCATCCAACCATCCATCCATTTTCTGTATCCGCTTATCCCATTCGGGGTTACTGGGAGTCCGGACCTACGGGTACCAGGCAGGGAAAAACCCAGGATGGGGCACCAACCCATTGCAGGGCACACACACACACACACACACACACACACATATATATATATAACTACGGGCAATTCGGCAACTCCAATCAGCCTCAGCATGTTTCTGGACTGTGGGTGGAAATTGGAGTAGCCAAAGGAATCCCCATGACGACACAGGGAGAACATGCAAACTCCACACACACATGGAACCCAGGCAGAGACGTGAACCCTGGTCCCAGAGGTGTGAGGCGACAGTGCTAACCACCACCATGCCGCCCCTTAAAACTCAGTTATCTAGCAGCTAATTAAACAAAGCTTCCTTTAATTACAAGAGTTCCAAACAGAGAGATAATCAAAATACGAGCTGAAAATATTTATGTCAGAGGAATTAAGGGTACAAATAGTCAATCGAAAGCTGTAATCACTAAACAAAAATAAACTCCCATTCGAATTCCTATTTAAACAAAAATCAAGTCCTATTAAAGTTAAAGACAAACTACAGTAGAGGTCGAGATTGGCAATAAAGTAATACCGTCTTTAAAGTATTATATATGATTATAATTATATATATTTATCTATTAAAGAAGATTACATCTAATGATTGTCGTGATAATAGCATAATGCCTATGAGATTTTTTTGTATCTTCACAAAGGACAATAGGGTTGTCAGGGGAAAATAAAAGTAAATACTGTAAAATGGTGATAATCAGCAATTTGAGGATCTGGACAGGAGTATCTGGACTATATGGTGTTTAAAGCCAAGACGAAATTTTGACATTTGTTTAATTGAGGCATTCACATTTATTTATGAATTGCCTTCCACTCAACAGATGGAAAATTAGTTTGTGTATGAGGCGGAATTACCTCATTAAAAGTAATTAGGGGGGCGACATTTAAAGACAATGGTTAAAAGCCTCCTCGCCTCTGCGCATTATCGCAAATGAAAGCTCCTGGACACAGGACAGGAAGGAGAAGGTGCTGCATGAAGTCAGCGTGCAGGAAAACATGAGAAAGCGACAAAAAGAACGAATGTCCGGGGGGGGAGCCAACGTGTGGGCACACGCGCACACGCAGGCCGCCAGACTGGACGAGCGACGCACTATTTCCTTTGGGCATTTATTACCTGTTAAAAACCAATCTTTGGGTGAGTGGCAGTTCAGGGTTTTGGAGAGCGGGGCCTGCAATATTTCCCGGGGTCTGCTGAGTCATAATTAAAGCTGAACCGAGTGGAATTGGAGAGGGAAGGTCAGCGAGGTGCCGAATGAGAGATGAGGCTGGGCTGATGGGCACCAAATGAACAAATTATGATGGGCCCCACTCAACGTGATGAGGTCAAACGCTTGTTTCTACCCGCTGACAGTTCAATTTCCCCGAAATGTCTCCCGATTCGCGATGAGCTAATTATGAATGAAAAGTTATCAACCGCCCACCCGGACGGTGCCTTAAATACTATTTCGTCGAGATCCTAATGTCAAAATGTTATTAGAGAGCGCATGTTGGCTGGGGGGGGCGTGGGGGGGGGGGGTTCAAACACAATAACCTGAGTTAATCTAAACACTATCGATAACCATGCAGTCATTTTCTAAAAAGCTGAACGGCTCAACAGAGAGAAATTCCTCAGTGGGTGGATTAAAAAAAAGAAAATCTGAAAGCAGCATAATAAACCAATGGAGATTATTTACAATGTGTATTTAAAAAAATTATATAAATTATTTTTTTAATGCACTAGTCCTCTTAAGTCTTTATGCATAGAATCAACTTTAAATATACTATTAAATCAGAAATGTTTTTAGCGTTCATTACTTTTTTTTTTGAAGAAAGAGATCCCCCAACTGCTGTGGCATTCAGCATTTGGTGACAGTCCTGAGCCCAAACGAAATGGCTTACAGGCGGCTTCCATTAACACAGCGCCTGAAGGTTTCAGAATCATCTCGACTCCCTTTGATTGCTGCTACAGACTGAAGCAAGCGGACTGTCACTCAAACATTCAGACAAGCAAATGAGGTTCCCTCAGTCAAGCAAAATAATGGATGTGTGAACTGATTGATAGAATGGGGGGGGGGGGACTTCTGGACATACCAACAGGCGAAGGCAAGCCAAACGTTTCGGACAGGTGAGAGTCCTTCCCACAATCTGTTTACCTACAAATTCATTTCTCCATGGAATGCCCCACCTACCGTGTAGAAACAGTCTCAGTGGATTTCTGCGTGACTTCCAATGACGAAGCCGTCAATGAAGAACCCAATTTGGGGAAAAAATAAAAACATCTTAGGCCCTCCTTTAGCTGACAAAAATAAAAACAGGAGGACTAGGTCAGGTGTCGCATGAGAACCCCCATTGTCTGGAAACTATCCCAACACAAACCCAGACACTGATCTTACAGAATCACAGACATTACCCAAAACGACGTATCCCAGTCATACCACATGTGGCCTCCTTCACAAATAAGAAAACACATTTGAACAGAAGAGGGCACCAAACCTATAGTGAGGTTTACAGCAGGGTAAATGCTTTACTTGCTTGCTGAAAAGCTCTCTGGCGAACCCCAGTGATTTTTTTTGTGTGGTTTTTTTTTTTAGGAGCCATCAGACATGACGTCGGACATATTCGGTGACCCTTAGAATTTCCATCAGGGGCGGACGGAGGAAGGAGGCAGTCGCTGAGCTCAGACAAAAGCCTCATTTCAATTCTAACAGCCGTAATTGAAGGTTAATTCACTGACTCGGGATTAACAAGGGGAGAGCACATGACGGGCAAGCGGCAACCTTTAATAATACAGGATTAGAACAACACAATTATGCCAAGAATCACCATTACCAACCTCGAGTTAAAACATGCGTATGATAAAGAACAGTAATTTCCTTCCCTTTTTAAAATGTTTTCCTTTTCGCTGGACTAAATAATACAAACTCGTTAAACAAATTAGTTTTGTAAATGGATTAGCAAACTGATTACAATAGGAAACCTCTTTCGTTCTGCCATACTCTCAAAGGCAGTGTAGGCAGTAACTGTAAACAGGAGGGAAAGGCAGTTTTAACATCTGGAATGCCGTTAGGCGCCCTGGGTTAGGTTAATAAACAATCTTGACAATCTCTTTCCTGCATGCTGCCTTTTTGCAGCGTATTCTCCCATACAGCATTACCCAGGTATCCTCTGAGCAGTACCATCTTCAGCTGTATGTCCTTACAGAGACACAGGCCACTGGACAGGCCACAGGCTGCGCATCACATGAGCTATGATTCAAGCCACCTGAAGGGGGCATGACCGAGGGAGCAGCCCAATGACGGCCAATCAGGTGGCAGCCTGAGAACATCACAGCAAGTGCAGGGTGAGACTTCTCTTAATGACCAGGACAATGAGGCTCAGCCACACTCCTCCAGCTGTCAGATCGCATGGAAAGCGTGCTCCAGCGACCATACGAGGATCTACAAGGATGGACACCTACTGGGGTGGGCAAGGACAAATATAAGGAACAAGGGGCAATGTTTGGCGCTCAGTGCCAATACTTGGTACCTGAGGGAGTAACTGGAACCATCTTACCAGGTTCTGTAACAAGTCTACCTTAATGATAGAGCGAAATTTCAGAACAGGTATCAGTAACTAATATTCAGTCATAATTTAAAGGGGTTTCTTAAAATGCATTCAAACTCCTGATTATTTTATGGCCTAAACCGTAACTCAGTGACGTGACATTCTGTCATGTTGCTAACATCAGAGGGCTTTCAAATGCTATTATTTTGGCAAAACTGGGGGATAAATAAATCAATGTCATGAGCTGAGCAATGGTTCTGCTGCCCACGACAGCAGATAGATTCTTAGATACATGCTGTTCATATGTGTCACTTAACTGAAAAGCTTGCATAACACGGCTGCTCCATGACTTACAATGAGGTCACATTCCGATGAGTCCAGACTAAGTGGAAAATATTTTAAGTTCTATAAAAATATAAGATTAAAAAAAAGTCACTGAATAAGTAAATAATTACTATAACTGAATATCATTAAGTGAAAAGTAAATGAATACAAGCTTATTTGGTTAAACAAAAAAAAAAAACAAAAAACATTGTACGATATATTGTTAAATGCTTTATGACGCTCACAGCAGCAATAGAGACTGGAAGCGTGGCTGTTTGGATGCTGCCATGGGCCAGCATCTACAGTAAATATTGTACGGTGTATCACTAACCTGTGAACACATCAAAATTTAAGGCTGACTACTGAAGGTGCTGTACTTAAAAAAAAAAAAAAAACTGTAAAGTCGAAAAAATTGTAAGTCAAACCATCGTAAAGCATCTGTACATATACCGGCGAGAGCTAATGAGTATGCAATTTGTCACAGGTGATATTAATTTACAAAAACCGGCCTTCTGTCCAGCAGAGTTCGCACTGAGCTGTAGCCATTTAACACGCCGGATTAACCTCCCAGACATTCCCTGAAGTTAACCAATCAGAGTTAATTCGCAGTTACTTAAATTTCCTGACGGGGCACTCTACCGAAAATGAGTGCAATGTAACCCGTGGACTCATTATCGAATTCTTACAAATTCCTAGAAAATCTGCACCTTTTGCCGAACGTGGGGGGGCTTATCACAGGCAACACGCATCACTTTGCCATTACTAAGCATTACGACTAAATGGGGAGAGCCGAAAGAGCGTCACCGGCAAAGCCGGGGGCCGCTGATCAGAGACACGGCTCCGTCCCCTTAGATAGACTCACACTTACAAAGCAATATCCAATTACAGAGCCAGAAGCTTTGTATAATAGCCTGCCGGGCCCATTCCAAGAACAGAAAAAGCAGCACATATACAGAATATCAGGGTCACTTTCTCATCTATTTGCCTTATATCTCCATTCCTCAGATACTAATTAATTTCTCAGTGCTGCAGAGCTGCTGCTGCTCTGAGCTCCTTAATATGATTCATTTGGCCTTTTACACAAGGGAAGGTTAAAGTATATTCTGTAGGACTGAGCTTGAGGTCCCCCCTGGCATTGAGACATTTTATCCCTATGTAATGAACCCTGGCAGTGAGAAGCACATCAGACGTACCCTCAGCACTATGCATGGGGGGGCTGGTTTTGGAAATTGGGGGGGGGGGGTTAATAAGAACAGCAATTTAAGCAATTTTTTTCTCAGAAATAAATAAGGAAATATACATGAAGTGTCATTTTAGCATAAACTGTGCCTTGCATGCACCAATTTAACGCATATTTATAAGCACCTCTTGTATTCCACTGTCCTTTCTCTTGCACTGTTGTTCTGTCCTGTATTGCACTGTTCTTTGTCCTATTGTCTCCCCATGCACCTGTCCCTACCCCTGCAACTGTGGCATAAGAATATCACTGTGACATGTGGCAATATTTGAAACTCGAGCTTGTGATGTACACAGTGACATCACTTGAGATTTTGGGCCCTATAGAAGTATAGCGAATAGCGAAAAGTGCCCCCAACCCACACAAATGTTCCCAAATTTTTTAAGGCCTCTGTCACTCAGGGGCCCTCGGAATTGTCGTAAGTTCCCCTCCTTTAAGGCGCCCCCTGGTGGTAGCGATGGGGAGGCTGGGGACTTATAAAAGCTTCAGCCTATATCACAAAAACAACCAATTCACGCGGCCTAATTGTTCGAATAAAATAAACAAACTCATAAGCAGGAATGACAGCAGGGTCCAGTAGAGATGATGTTAAGAGAAGATGAAAGTGACATGGCAAACAGTATTCCGGCCTGAACACCCTGACAGGGGAATCCTTCAGATGAGGAAAGAGTCGTCAGGCTGGGAAAGGTCAGCAATCAGACACGGGGTCTGCGGCGAGACAGCGGCTGATGGCAGGGAGGGGTGACACACAGCCGAGCACTGACACGCCGGGGGTGGGGGGGGGGGGGGGGCATCCGGGAACAAAAAGGGGCCCTTTGCCACCAGGGTACTGGGGTGGGGCGGGGGGAAAGGTCCGCCCAAAAGAGGTTAAAGAAGGACACCCCTCCCGGCCAA
>JAAGVU020000113.1:10748240-10768897 GCA_011763525.2 Mormyrus iriodes
TATCATATATTAGTTTCACCTTTTAAGTTGAATTACTGAAATAAATTAACTTTTGCACGATATTCTATTTTTTCGAGCTTCACCTGTAGGTCCATATGCTGTCCACACAGAGTGACTGTATAAAAGGCGAGACAGTCTCAGCAGTAAGGTGCTAGATGGTGTCAACAGGGTGGGTGTTTATTTCCTGTACTTGTTGCCATGGCAACACAATCTACTTCTGACAGCTGCAGCCATAGAGAGTGACTCACCTAACAGAGAAACTCACATGGCCTCACGTAGAGCTCAACACCCACAATACCGACAAGGCCTGATCTCCCTGGTGTGCATGAGGACACATCACGATCTTTCTTGTCTCATACTTAATTTTCTTAGTTTTTTTTTTTTTTTTTTTTTTTTTAGATTTCTTGTCAAAACTGGTGCCATCTCCCAGAACTCCAAACCCACCCAAGGTACCTAAGGAGGCATGCTAGAAATCCATGGCTGTCATTTCGCACAGGAAACCACGCTTTGGCTGTACATGGGTGAGCGGCATTTACAATACAATTCTGCATTTAGACAGCAGAGTAGCCCTGAAGAATCACACCTGACTTACCCTGGGCTTCGAGATCTGCTTCTGCTCCTGCCCAGTGCTGGCACCAGAGTCAGAGTCTGGGTCTGCCTCGGAGGAAGACTGGGAGCTGGAGGAGCTGTCGGACGTGGAGCCGGCTTTGGGCCAAGACGGGGTGCCACCTGCTTTGGATTTCGGTCTTATTGCCATCTTCTCATCTTCAGAGTAACTGAAACAAATCAAAAAAAAAAGGACATGAGAGAAATGCAATGTAAAGTTACCGCAGAAACAATAATAATTACATTTGTAAAATATAGGCGTTTTGAAATGCACTAACCTTCACAGGATTTATTTTTTAAAAACTAAGACATTTTTAAAAAGTTCTTGTATATCTAATTACTAAGAAGCATGTAACATTTTGTAAGTCTTAAAAACTACCATTATCATTTAAAAAAAGGGGTAGCCCATACGTACATGAGGGGTAGCCCATACGTACATGAGGGGTAGCTACATGAACTTCACACGTTGCAGAAGAAAGTACTGCTAATAAGCAGTGAGCCCGCAATATAATTCTCACAGCATTATAAGGAAAAATTCTGGTGACAGAAACTTTCAGTTACCGAAGGAAAACTCCTCCAAGTCTAATAAAGATGCTGAAGACCAATCTGCAGGCAAAGTTAAAAATAACTAGCCTTCCATACAGCCGGCAAAGCAAAAGCAACAGGTCTGCGGGAGTGCTGAAGACGAATCTGTTGTGTTTGCAAAGTTAATTTAATATTCCATTATCAGACTGGATTTTGCCCCCCCCCCTCCCCACCCCTTACTTCAATTCTGCCACATAATGAATGTTTACCTTGCCTGCCTAGGATTTTCAGATGTGGAATTAATGAGGAGACTGTGATGGTAGCTGGCTTTTTAACTTTGCGATGATGAAAAGCCAGTATTAATTTAGGCTACAGATTTCATTTGTTCTGAACAGGAAAAACAATATAAATCACTTTTAAAATCATTAAATCCTGACTTAAATTAACCAAGTCATAATTAGGGCATTATGCTCTGTTTGTTATGGAAGCAGTGGGGTGAGCTGCTTTAATTAGTGTCTGTAATGAAGGGAGCGGCTGGGCCAGTACCGTCACGGCCAGGGCAAGACCCACCGTGGGCTGGGTGGGGGGCGCACTGTCCGTCAATGATGTTTCATACACTCCACCAGAGCAGCAGGGTAGCTGATGTTATTGCGTGCTTGTGTGTGTGTGTGTGTGTGTGTGTGTGTGTGTATCACAGGTTGGCAGGAGAGGAATGGGCGGGGCCAGTGCCAGCCAAGCACTTCAGCGAGCTAATGATTAAAATCGCACTTGGTAACAACACGGCCTGATAATGACCAATCTAGGGCCTTTAGTGATGCAAATGGAAAGCAAATTACACTAAGAATAACCTCCACTGTATGTGAGATGGGGGGAGGTAATCATATCTGTACAGAGTCTGCAAAGGGGGGTCTAGGAACGACAGGCATCTGCATCAGATGCAAATAAAAATCATGAGTGCATTGCTGCACTGATCACGTGACAGAAAAGCGAATTCCTTCCCCCGCAAAAGACACTGGTCATGAACATAAATCACCAACAATACAACAGTTACAATATCAGGGGATGCATAAGATTAGTATTAATAATTAATATTAGACGAAATCATTAGACTAACATTAATAATGCCAGGAAGATGTGACAATAACAAATACTAATAACACTGCAGAGGGAATGATAAAAGCGTAGAAAATGTGATGCAGACCGTTATCACGCATCAGACTTAGCCTGCATGTAAGCACATATAACTGCAAGGGGGCCATGGACAGAGTGGCAGTGATTACTTCCCTAACAGGACAGGGCAGACACTGGATTTCCACGTAACTGCACCCAAAGAAGCGAACCAGGCCCCATACCTGTCCCGGGGGCCTCGGCCAGCTGTCTTCCTGAGGATCTGCTGCTTCTCGCCAGGCTCCGACTGGGTGGAGCTCTTGTCTGAGCCTTCATCACTGCTGCTCTCGTCCTCCTTGCTCCCGGACTCTTCTAGAGAGCCGCACACAGATACACAGCCCTGAGGTTTGTGTAGATTCTCTCACACACACACACCCCTAAGCTGATACAGCCCTTTTTTCAAAGATATTTCCTCCCTCTGTGCTACATTTCCCAGACTTGCCCCACAAACCAGCCTTGTCATACAAAAAGTCAGTCAGGCTTACGCTGCTCCCACCACATATTCCCTCAATACTTCACATTAATATACACATTTCAGCCTCTTTTAATATAGTTTTACCATTTGTTTATAGGAGAGTGGCAAAAGTATTTTCTTTAATATACTGACAACATTTATTCGATGGTTTCTCATTACCCCTTCATTACCCGACATGAGGCATTTCCACGCATAACACATTATAAATGGAAAATTGTTGAACCTAATGCAGTGCAATTTAGAAAAATCATTTAAAAAATATCCCTGCAGCCCTGACCAGGATAAGTGGTTAGAAGGTGGATGGAATATCTCATTTTTACTTATTATAATATGATATTACCTCCACGTGATAACTACAGCAGTAACTACTGTTAGCCGCCAAATGAGAGATTCTTCAGTTGTTCATAACCTCGTTAGCAAAAGGACGCTTAAGTAGCCTTTAAACTCGCAAGTCATCAAATAACAGGCAAACCCCTCCTACAGGTAAGAAAGGCCAAGGGTCAAAGGCAAAGAGTGTTTTCGATGCCTTTAGTTTTCCTTAAGAGAAATTAGTGACATGGAAACCAGATAAATTTAGAAACAAAGACATTTTATCCTGCGCACTTTGGTTATACTGCCACCCATTAACGAAAAACACAATTACTTTTACTCGAGGTGCGTTGACAATCCAAATTATTCTAAAATCGTTAGTGAAACTGAACCATGGTACTAAGTATTCATCTATTTAACGTTAATGTAGAACAAATAGCAAGTCATGATTCTTAAAGGACGCAAAAACAACTTCTCGACATATTGCTTTGGGAAGCCTGATTGAGATTAATCAGAGACTCGTTTTAATTGTAGATGCAGAACGAAAAAGAATGGGAAACGACTACAAATGAGCAGGCTGCTTTTATATTTCTCATCCTGATAGAGTGATCAAGACCAAGTTAGCGTAATTTGTACAAATCAATGTATTTAAATGGTTCCCTAATGAGACAACATGTTGAACATCACAGTTGTTCCACAAAAGTAATGCCACATCAACTCTAAATCTTTGTTTGCAGCTCTTTGCAAAACTAAGGCCTGTAAGACTTACTAAAAATTAAATGAAGTTAATGTAGGGTTAGTAGGGTAAGATAAACAGATCAGCTTCAATTCCATGGCAACTAATCACCAGCCCGAGCCTGGACCTCCCCCAATAAGCAGAAATTAGGATGCTGGAATTCTTAGGTCATCTGAGTGGATCTGGAGAGAGGCTGGGCAGTATGAGGCACACGGCCACTGTGCGGCATGTGAACGGGAGTCTGATTTCCACCCCAAAGCCCAGCACTACTGACGTACAAGCTCATTTGATATACAACAGGCCAAAAACATTCATGTCAATGATGAAAACACCACAGCACAAATTCTAACCTCTAACCAAACTGAAACAAAGAGAAAAACTGGATGTAGATGCTAATTTAGATCTGCACCCCAACAGGGCAGCTATGCCCATAGGAAAAGTTACCCTCTCTCTCACAAAAGGCAGCTCAGTCAGGGGCGAATGCCTCATCATAACTCCGGCAGATGTACGCAGCTTCATTTGAGAAAAAGGCAAGAAAAGACCTGCTATGCATCAGTCATGTACTGTGAGTGAGGTAAATCACACTGATCATATGCTTGGATCACGAATGTTTACATATATGCAAAGACCCTAAGGGTCTCCATGCTACACAGGGCAACATTCTGAGCAATGTTGCTGGGCAACAAAGGGCAGCTCCGCTAGATCTGAATAATCGCGAAAAGGCGCTTTCGTGAAAATGTTTGCTTCCATTTATTATTTCATTTAACTAACACGTGTATTTGACTCAATGCTTTTTGAGTAAAACTGCTTTTAAATGATATAGCACTAGCTGTGGGATCACAAATCTCTACAATTCTGAGATACTAAATGCCTCAAAAGGACCTGTTGGGTGACTGGTCCAAGGAAACGCGTTCATACATATTCTGACGATGCTCTGACAGTTGCCACGCGACAAGCTATGTCACTGATTAGACACAACAGAGGCTTCGATGTGGAGGGATTATCCTCACAGTGTCGGCGACACGCCGGGTAGGATGTCCTGTCAGACCTTACATGGCGCTGCAAGACAAGATGACCAATTGAGTTTGTCTCAGTCACAGGCAATATGAACCCAGCGCAGACTGGGAGTTACTGGTTGGCCAAAACACAGGATTACAAGTATGGGGGGGGGTGTAGATCATCAAGGAACTGAAGGCAGGCAAAGGCACAGAAGAGAAATCTATAGGAAACGCTGCTTCGATACCTACCTTCACTACTGCTGCTGTCCTCAGCACTGCTGCTACTTCCGGATGCCTCTTCCTCCTCCTCCTCCTCCTCCGAGTAAAACTTGTCAGACTTCGCTGGCTTCGCCTTACCAAGCGATGGCGCCCACTCTTTCACCTGGACACCAGTGGAGGTGAAGAAACTTTCAGTGAAAGCTGGGCATGCCATAACAGATGGAGAGATCGAGAGCATTTACTTCAAGTGGGAGCGATACGAGGTGAAAAGCAGACATTGAAAAAAATAAACGAAAATTTATATCCGATGTTACGTCTGCAAGTCCTCCTTTTTCAGCCCACATTACAGGTTCATGGCATGACATATCACCTACTAGTTACCTAAACACATTTTTCTATATCTCCAGAAGAATTGCTAGCTATGACAAGAAAATGAAATTAAAGTTCAAGTTACGTCGACCAGCTAGCTAAGCATTTTAATATCGCAGAGCATAATGTATATATTGTCAAGTGATGATGCTTGCTATATATGGGTGATGAGCTGACAAATACACTGGTAACTCACTCCACAGGATCCCTGGCCTATTTAATCACTCAAGCAGACTAGAGCCTTCCAGGGCCACCTGGCATTTTGAGCTCCAGTATGAAATGGTAACTAGCGACGGGGCAGGGCTCATACCGGCTCGAACACCTCCACGTTCCTCACAGACTGGTCGGGGGCCACCGTCGGCCAGTCGGACAGCTCCAGGTATCCGCTGGCTTTAGTGTTCAGGGTGTGAGACAGAGAGCCCAGCTGGAAGCGATCCCTATCTATTAAGGGGAACAGGAGGGGAACAGCGTAATAAATAACAGAGACCCAATGTCACACGGTCCAGTCTTAATCAGAGCTGCTGGTAATTGGCACTAAATTAGCTCAAATGTCACAGTATAAACACAAACTAAGGAGGCTTTTAATGGGTCAGAAAACTGATTTAAGCCCATAGATTACAATAATCTCCCCCATAATGGTCAATAAAAAAGGTAATCAGTCAGTGTGTTTAGAGGTGTTTGCCAAAATGTACCTTCTCTAAAAATGACTTTACTGTGAATATTAAGAATGACAGCGTAGTTAAACAAGTAGCATACATGTCCTGCCCTACACACATTCAGAATTTTAATGTCCTCCTCCACCATCTTCCCAGAATGGAGACATCCCTCTTAACTCAAAGCAATCCCTCCCCCGCCCCAAGCAGCAGGGATTAACGTCACAGCTTCTGTGTTTTTACTAAGCCATCATGGGCTCAGAAGCTGCTGACCTTCCATCCGTGACGGTGACAGGCGCAAACTTTTAAATCACGCAGCCTGTCGGGCCACTGCAAAGTGCAGGACCAAAGATGGCAGAAGAAACGACCAAGACACAGCCTCTAATGGCAGCCTCGACTCCGCGACGCAATTAGAGGTGTCAAATGCGAACGCCAAGGACGGGACCAGAATAAAACGCATAAATAAAACATGATCAAGAAATGTGGACAGGATGGGAGAGCTTGATGAATGGCGATCTAAAATGGTTTGTACACGATGCAAATTTCAGACCAGAAAACCAAAGAGTGCGAACCATACGAGAATGAATGATGATAAAAAAATAAATAAAATCACTCATTTTCATCTTTTTAACAAAAGTATAGATCAGAAAATTCAGAGCGACAGCTACCAAATAACCATCATGAACCTTCAGAGTCTTTTTGTTTGCATTTACGACCATATCACCCAGTGTGAGAAGAGATAAATAGTTCTGGCTAGTTGGTTGGTTTCATAAACCGTACCATTTTAAGGATTAATAAAACTATGGTGCAAGTGAACTGCAGGTGAGTGGCCTGTATGTAACTGTGATGCTCCTCTGCTACATACTATGACCTCATCAGCAGAAATGAACACTGGCTATATGAATAAGCAGGGAATTACAGGGAGGAGCTCTTGTACCTTTGAAAGTGGACTCCAGCACTGGAGCCGGCTTGGGGGCCAGCAGGATCCTCTTGGCGTATTTGCTGAGCGCACCGCTCTTCTCGTTGGGGACGATCAGCTGCCTGACGAATCGGGTTCGGTCCCGTATGTCATAGTTCTGGTCATACTTGCCCAGGTTTAAAATGTACTGAGTGAGCAGTTTCGTCTATGAAAGGGGGATATGGAGGGGGTGGTAGAATTGAAAGAAAAGCAAATGATTCACGATTATCGATGCCTCTGAATAAACATGTTTGGAGGTGGTAAGAAAAACGAATGGTTATGGAAAACAAACATATCCCAGAGGGTGCGTGGCGGGCTTGGGGGCCAGCCAATTGGATCGGCGGGATGGGGGGGGGTCACACATTATGTGCCCTCCCCCCTGGCGGTGAAGGTGGGCGAGCGCTGTAGCCAGCTCAGCCAGTTGGGCACGCACAAGATTATTAAAGCGCTGGGCTGGAAAGAAAGGCGTCATTAAAAAATAATCATACATGGCAAAGGCGCCGAAGCCAGTGTGAGACGATAATGAATAGAGAAATACAGCTTTAAGAAAGAAAGAAAAAATGCAGGCCCCCCCGGCTTAATGAGAGAAATATGTAGGACATCACAGCATGGGTAGGTGTCAAAAGAGGGCGCTTAGCTGCAGGGGAGCTCCTTTATGAAGAGGTACTACTCCTGTCGTGTGTCCCCCCCCCCCCGGTACCTCCACGTGGCACTTCCTCCCCTGAATTACGACCCATTAAAGGCAGTCCATGAATCACCGCAGAGTATTACTGCAAATTATTTGCAGTGCATTTAGCCGTTACCCCCAGCCCCCCCCACAGGGTGGAGACGCTCCTGCCCTTTGCTGTGGCTGCCGCTTTTATGGCTGGAACTCCAGCGCACGGCAGGGGGCACTAACATGGATGTGCTTGCTGGGGGGTGCGCCCAAGTCTTCCTGGAGGTCTACCAGTCTGCAGAGCTTAGGTGTAGCCATAATTAAACCCAGCTGATACAAATCATCAGGTCCTTCAATAACATCTCAGTATTAGAGCCAGCTATGCTGAAGCTGAGCTCTGCAGGGTGGTAGACGCCAGGAGCAGGAATGAGCAGCCCTGCTCTACGTTAGCATTTACACAAATGGGGCCTGCAGCAAATGAGATGCAGAAAATTAAAACTGAATTTAATGGGGCTGCACGTTTTGCAGTACAATGCCTCCGTCTACAACACGCACCGAGCTGCCTAATAGCTCAGGATCTTCTCTGCCATTTAAACGTTGAAATACAACATTTAACAGAACGCAGGGCAGGGTGATGGTTGGCAAGTCATCTACACATAGTTTTAAAAGCATGGGTTGACGGCGCATTCCTTTAGCTGTTCACCAGAAGGTTTAATATAAAGTAACACCCACAGTTTACAGCTGGCTGGGGCATTGTGTAGCATAGAAGTAGCAGGCATGACAGTACAACAGCCATTCCCCTCTGGGTCTCGAATAGGCTCCAGGTCACATGCTTGTTCAAATGAAGTCTCTACTTGGCTGTCGGAGGCAGTGACCTGCAGGGGGCTAATGAACTCGCACTGGAACCACAGCAGGCTATCCTGGGAGATTTCTCTACCTGCTTGGAGTTGGTGAGGTACAGCTTTGCGGCCAGATTGAGGATCTGCAGCTTGACAATGTCCTCCTCGGCTGTGAAGGTCTTGGCCGTCTTCCTGAGCACGTCGGGTGCAATCTTTGGGACCCGCTCGCAGTACTCCCCGATGAGCCAGAGAATGCTGGCTCTGGCCATGGGCACCTGGCAGAGGGTCACATGATTGAATCGGTTTACCCACAAAGAACACATATGTATGCTATATGGACAAAAGTATTGGGACACCTGGCCATAACACCTGCAGTAACTTTTATGACATCAGATTCTAAATCCATAGGCATCAAGATGGAATTAGCCCCCCTTTTCCAGCTATAACAGCTGCCGATCTTCTGGGAAGGCTTTCTACAAGATTTTGGAGGGTGTTTGTGGGAATTTTTCCACATTCATCCAGAAGCGCATTTGTGAGGTCAGGCACTTTTGTTGGATGTGAAGGCCTGGCTTGCAATCGCCGTTCTAGTTCATCCCAAAGGTGTTAAATGGGGTAGAGGTATCTAGCAGGAATGAAATTTTACAAAACTGACTAATTGCATAGGTGGCATGATATGACAGTACCGCACTTGAATTCACTGAGCTCTTTCAGAACGACCAATTCTTTCACAAATGATTGTAAACCTGACTGCATGGCTAGGTGCTTGGTATTATATACCTGTGGCAACGGGTCTGAATGAAACACCTGAATTCAATGATTAAGAGGTGTGTCCCAATACTTTTGTTGATACAGTGTACATTATATCAAGATGTGGCTTCGCAAGTAAATAATGCCACAAAACTAATATGAAATGCCTGCCATACTCTGCCTTATAATTCACCATCAACAAATGTCCATTACCAGGTAAATTAATAAAAATAAATATATATAACTGATCTATAAATTAAGTAAATATACAGCTTTATTAGGAAAAAGTCCATTTTGACAGAGCGCACTGCTATTACAGCATTTAGAACTGCCTGTAAATGGCCAGCATTCGGGTCCTGCTCCTGCAAACACGGCGTCAGCACTGCGGCTGGCCACACTCAGCTCACCGTGATGCTGTCCAGCAGCTTGGCCATGTGCTTGATGATCTCATTGTGCTGGGACGGCTGTGTCTGCAGCAGCTTCTTGATGACCACCACGCTCTCTGCCACCACCGACTCTGAAGGGCACAGCAAAGCACCATCACTCGCGACACAGAGCAAAATATTTCCATTTCCGATTCTGAAATACTAGAAATAAAAATTAACGATTATTTGAAATATCGGCACTTAATACTGCACTTCTGTAAATTAGAAACTAAATTTAATGAATTACGATCACTACACATCTATAACATAAAAAGAGATTAAATTTACCCGAAATAAATTATAGCCAACCTTGCTATTATTTACCAAATGTGTCAAATAAGTTGGTGGTATTGCAGCGAGTTCTGTCAACACACAACAAATCAGGGCCGAACAATGCAATATGATTTGATTACAGTGTTTTAGATGACGGGTGCAAAAATTTGTCCAGATGCTGGCGTTTCGGCACCATACTTACACCCACAGGTTTGGTAAGAAGATTAGCAGTACGCCTAAAATGTTAAAAAGAGGCATACTATGATGACCATAGTTAGTGATCTATATAAATTCAGTGTATCCTTAGGTTTAATAAACATGTCAGACGTTAATCTGCAAAAAGTACTGCCACAACACTCATGTCTTTTTTACTTCATCCACAATATCTCCTCTTTCAAAAGATGTTGTGGCTGCTGAGCTGTCCCTTCACCGCCACATTGCTTCCATGATTTACCAAAACAGCAGCATGTGGCGTTCTGCTAAGCGAATTTAATAAGCATAAGGATAATGCTGATTTCATACAGATTACTAAATTTTGGTTTTAGACGTGCTACCAATCTGCTTATCAAATTGTAGATGTAGGTAAACACTTGTATAGGACCGAAAACCTGGCACCTGGACAAGGGTTTAGACCCATCACCTAAAGCCCAGGTGATTATTGCACATGTGCACAAATCGCGATTATATCTCGATCTGATATCATGCTCCCCTAATAAAATCAATATTTTTTGTGTAGTAAACATTTGCGAGTAAGCAAGCAGCCTTGCTTTTACCAAGAAGGCCCATTCTTTTTCTTCTATAATGGTAGCGTGCCCGAGGGTGGGGTGGCTGGGCAGCCAGTCGACCTTGTTTTTTTTTTCGTCCCTACTTAGAAGTTTTTGACTCCTCTCCTCCACTGTTGTTATCTGGCTCTCTTTCTTTCATCGTCTTCCCTTTTCCCTGTTTTTGTAATTTTCTATATAAATGATTTAGTAATTATTACAACACACCCATGTAAAGCACCTTGGGGCAACTCTATTGTGAAAGGCGGTATATAAAAATAAAGTGAATTGAACTAAGGATAAAGCTATTAAGCTGAACCCGCTAAGAGCACCCTCTGCAGGTAGCTTTTAACAAAAAGTTAAGTCTCTTCCTGCCAATGCTAGTTGAAAAAATTAAAAAGGACCACTGACATCCATAACCTTGGAAAAGTAAAAAAAAAAAAAAAAACAGCGATGTACAAGTCTCCTTTTGTGGACCATGGAAGCAGGAAATCTGCCCATTGCATGTATGGATGATTTACAGATGGTGTGGTCTGCTTAGCTTGGAGTTCGTTTTCTGACTATGAAGCCAGGTATTTTATTGCATAAAAAAATCCAGTTTTTGTGTCAAGCATCACTGACGCTCCCAGCTTCCACTGGCCTGCAAACTTCAGCACGATCACATTTTAAGCTGACAGACAGCACTGTGCTGAGGGGTCAACAGGTTATCCTGCAGCTATGAGCATAATGAAGGTGGAGGAAGACCAAGAGGAGCTTTCCGGGTCTCAGCCAGCAGCAGCATCACCCAGGAAGCCCGCCCTTACCGTCTCGGTTGGACAGCAGCAGGACCAAGCCATTGAGGCAGGTGTCGGTAACCTCGGAGATGTTCGTCGCACACCGGCCGATCGCCTGGATGGTCGCGGCAGCGAAGGCCTTGTCCTGGCTTTTCACATATGTCTGCAGAAGGGAAAATAAGTGAACGGGCAGCGGAGGGGAGAGAGAATAAATCAATATTTTTGTACCATGTAGTGCAACTCACAAAGGACTGATATCAATTCCAACGGGAATGAACTGCAGTAATGATAAAGTGCGGGCGGACAGACGTGAGGTGAAGTCAAAGAGAGGAGAGCGGCGGGCAAACCCTGACTGAGGGAGGGAGGGAGGGAGAGAGGGAATGGAAACACACCTACCTGAAACTCCCGGAGGATGGTGGAGATGTTCGCCTCGTTGGCCAGGTTTGTTAGGATCTCCAGCTAAAAGACCAAATGTGGGGGCAGAAGTGAAATAACTCATGCCCCCACCCCAACACAGACTTACTGGGGGCCAATTCTGATCCCAAACTGCACAAGGTGTTCCATATTGGTTCACACCAAAATAGCCAATCAGAGATTTCACTTTGTGTGAACTTAAAGTAACAGAGTCTGCAGAAACGGAATGATCTATAGCTCTAAGTCAAATCACACACCAGTACCATAGGAATCTCTGCTAATTACAGGTTATGGCTACGTGTCGTATGGTGAATATGGAAATAAAGGCATTTTACTTGCCTTTGCAGCCAAAATGCATTTTATTTATCCCAAAATAGCTTCATACGCATGTGTAATGACACGGGGCGGCGTGGGGATGTTGTCATAGCTGACTACACAGATTATCTCCCGTTCAAACTCCACATTGTATAAGGCTTTGCAGAAGTTCGTTTAAACTTCTTAATTTGCATTAATTAAAAAGTTAGATTAGTGCAGGGACGGCGCAGTGCAATTACCTTCAGGGTTTTAATGTGGGTAGCATCTGTAGATCTCACAAAGAAGCTCTTCAGGAAAGGTTCAAACATGCCCTGATGGGAATAATTAAAGTGGAACATGGTGAACTGAATATATTTTACATTTTTAAACAGTAAAAATTCCCAGGTAGGCACCCCATTTTGAGTGAATGTGTACGTGTACAAGTATGTATACAGAGTGCCTTTTTTGAACTTGAGAAAGTACATTCTGAAAACAGCCTGAAGGAACTGGTTAGCAATGATAATTCAGACCGATTCACCATGGCTTAAAATATTCTATCAGAGAGTGAATGCATTAAGGATTCATTGAAGGGACAGATTCAACACAACACTGTCTGAACGCTCACTTAGCTACATTAAAGGGGGATTCCATCCAAAAATGACATTAAGTTCCTTGTGGTACTCATAAGACAATTTCACACACATTCAAAAGAAATTACTGCCAGCATCTTAACAGAGAACAGGCATTCTCTCCCCATAAAAATTGCTTATTTCAACAGCATTTCTAGTTCCATTTAGCAGTCTATGAAGAGTAAAATTTATGTATTTTGCACTATCAGCAGCATTTCATTCATCTCAATATCCACACTTTCCACTTGGTACTTTCCTCACAATATATTTGACTTGCAAAAACTGTGATGTTGCGGTATTTACATAAAAAACTAGGTCCCTCAAGATCTTTAAAGCTTCCCGTTCTGCATTCAATGTTGGCTTTGCTCTGCGGAATCACACAAAGCCATGTTTGCGTTTCCCTCGACATCTTAAGTATGATAAAGCGTGGCAAATCCAAAGGTTTCAACCAAGTTACTTGGACACTGCAATCAGTCAAACGCTGCATCAATGTGCTCTCAACAAACAGTTGACTAGAAGCATCTTGCACAGCTGTTCATAAAATTCCCTCTTCAGAACAGTAATATCGTGAAAGCAAAACAGAGTTAAGTACACTAGTCCCATCATTTGGCTCAGCAGAAATGTCTCCTGTGGGACACGAGAGTTTGCTCCATAGCAAAGGTTCTTCCTTGATTTAAGGCAAGGAAACATGTTAGCTAACTGTTATTTGGATATATATCTATCTATCTATATATACATACATACATAATCTATAGCTGGTATTTGCGCAATAGCTTGTGTTGACATTTTAATCTAAAAATAGTTTATGTAGTATAAACGCTGCTACGTGTAACATTGGGACTGGGGTACCCCGCTAAGCGTCATGATTTTCTGCACAAGTCACCTTAAGTCAGTGCTCTAGTCTAGGTTCTTGGTTACAACAGAAAGAAAGACAAATTCAGTGTGGTTCACCCTTGTTCAGCTTTGGTCTTGCTGATTTGACAGCAGAGAAGTATTATTCTAGCTGCCCCAAAGAGACGGCTAAGGATATGGTGGAAACAGAAGCCATTACTAGTTGCAATGCACAAACCAGGATACAATCTACCTGCAACCAGTGAGTTCTGTAAGCACCCCCGCCCCTCCCATATCACACACACACATATACTGTACACACCTGTACTCATATCCTTGTGGGGACCATCCAAACATTTCTATGGGCATAACCCTAATGCCAACAATGACCGCCTTAACCCCTACCCAGCCCTAACCTTAACCATACATAACCAAACAAAATACAAGACTTTTGGAATTTTTAGTTTGCAGCTCCAGATTTTTATTAAAAAAAATTCCGCTTGTGGGGACTGGAAAACTGGTCTCCACCATGTCAAAATAAGCGGTTTTTATCACATTTTGGGGACATTTGGTCCCCAAAATGTAAGGTATACCTGGACCACACATACACAGGACAATACTGCAGACTTTGCACAACCGATCTACCTCTATTGGAGACATTTGGTTTTTCATATTTGTATCATATTGATATATTTTATGTATATTTGTCTATTGCATTACATGTTTATATTGCGTCTTATGTTTGATTTGTGTTAGCTGTGCCAGATGGAACATGCAGAGTAAGATTTTCACTATAGGGTGTAACTGTTCCACCGTACATATACAATAAACCTCTTAATCTTCTTCATCTTAATCTTTAGAGAAAGATCAAAATTCTAATTTTTCAGAATTCTGACAATCAGCATGCACTAGCATAGATTCCTACCATAAAACATAGGAATTGACAATTTAATTTTTAGAGGAATTATCTTACCTTTCTCTGAATTGACATGGTGGCAATGTTCTGTAAAACAATATACTGAACTTCTCTGGAGGACAGAAGAAAAGGTATTAAACGGTTAGCATTTGCGTGACCCTTAAGATGTACAGAACACACCACTGATGTGTGAACTGTGTTGTTAAGACTTTCTCCCAAATAACAGCTAAAACTGCAATGATGGAAAGGATGACGTTAATCCTCAAAATTGCTATATGTAATTCCCCATACTTAATAAAAGCTATCACATTGTTAAATTAACATGGCTTTGATCAAAATTCATGCTGATCATTGAAATATCAACCCATAAAGACATTAAAGACAGCCATAATAAATCAGGTTCAGAATTAAAATCACACATTTGCCCAAATTTCTTGGTGTGGAGGCAGCGTGCGGGTCTGAAGAGACTTTTAATGAGTGTACAACAGGCTGTGTTACCAGTCTTGACCAACAGCCCGGTCCCCTCAAAAAACCATAACCCTCAATAACTGTGCTAATCCCAGTCCAGCAGTGCCAGGGGATGAAAGGAGTCACCTGTGACTGCGCAGGAGCCGGACCAACGACTTGGTGACGACGTTCACCTCGTGCTTGGGGGCCAGGTGCCAGTAGAGCTGAGACACCGCCATCACCACCTGTGTGCAGGCCGGGAACGGCTCCATCAGTCAGGGCAGGGGCATGTTTTAAAGGAAGGTCTGACTGACAGGTCTTTCACAACGGCCTACAGCACCGCTATGTGGGGCTCTGCCGCGCGGTATGATGGCACTTTACAAAGGGAAAGGTGACTTTCTCGTACCAACATCCAAAGTTATTACGCACCCCCCCAAGACCTTTCTAACCAGCCAACACACTACACGGGAGCAAAGGATTCGCTACGCAAGACAGCACAAGGCTAGCGGCTGCCTACCTGTGAAAGGTACAGCTTACAACTCTGTCACTTGGTTAATTTGCAATGTCAAGAGCAAATCAATAAATGATTATCAAATAAAATAATTGATGGCTGCATATTCTTTTTCATTTATGCCAAACACATTAATGTGGCATAATCTAGGGAAAGTTTTTAAATGTACTGCTTAAAAATAAAATTTTAAATTCAGAAAAAAAAAATAATAAAAAGAATGTAGCACTTTTGCCCTGCCCCCCCCCCCCCCAAGTTATGGAAATGCAAGGTCCTGCTGTGTGCACAGTAATACATTAAGTACATTACTATTCCTGCCAGAACCATTGATGGGGGAAGGGGGGGGTGGGTCACATTCCTACTATAACTAAGCACAGAACAGACTGTGGGACTACTAATTACCCATATTAAATCTGGGCCATGCTGGATGGAGAGAGAAGCCCCATATTGTGTCATCTCCAAAACGTAAACTATGTGTAGTAACAAAACTCTCCTCTGGGGGCACTTTTTTCTAAACTGGTAGGATATAAGTAAGAATGACAAATTTATAAACACCGTAATTTAAAAATGTCATTAATTTACAGAAAGGTAAAAAACGTACTAAAAATACACAGTGACCAGAAGAGCAAAGTCCTGAGAGCAGTAATACTGATAAAACTAATGGCTTATTAAGTTAACAGGCTATAGCGTCATAATAAGAATGGCGAAAGGCAGCCTTGGCGTCTCCCGGCTCACCGCGGTGTTCCGGCTCTGCAGCAGGGGCTTGGTGTTCCTCAGCAGCAGCCGGTGGTCCGGATCCATCACATAGGGCCTACTGTCGGCCTTGTGCTTCTCCTCATCAGAGTCGTAGAACGCCTTCTCGCTGTTCTCATCAAACTGGGTGTCCTGGAAAACGCACAACTTATTCTTTGTGCATCAAAGCCAACAAAAAGCTTTATTTGTGTATGATTTATTACAGAGGGTACTCAATCGGCAGACCGCACAATCCGAGTCATCGATCGAGGAACCACCCCCCCGCCGGTGAAATCAGCCAAAGGCCCCCCGAATGTGGGCAGTGGACCTTGTCTTTGTGTCGCTGATGGAATTTGGATGTTGGGGAAAAATAATTGAGTCTATTACTTCTTACATTTTTCTATATACACAAAGCTTATCATTCAAAATTTCTGATTAACCAATAAGCATCGTCCAAGAGCACAGGGTCAGGGGTTAACATGGAGCGTAAGTCAGAAGGGGTGGGTAACACCCTGGATGGCTGGGCACATGTGAACCCCCACAAAATCATGGGCAATTTACAAACGCCAGCTCACCTAGAGTGAAAACCACAGTACTGAGCACGGCAGTGAGTGCCACCCATAGCCACTGCACTAAATGACTAACAAATGAGACAAATTTATTATGCTTAAAATGCAAAAACAAAACTCGAAATAAATAAGCAGGGGCATTAAAAATGCGCAACGCTGCTTCTGCTACTGAAAGCTAGCATTAGAAAGCTTTTTGCTCACCCCTGACAGTCATGTTTCTCCCCCTGTTGTTTCATTTCTATTCTTCTGTTTACAGACAGCTTTAATTGCACTGCTCTGAATGCATTTGTAATTACCGGCTTACAGAATCTGGCCCCTTGAAGTGCATTAGCATGCCGTGGAAATGACAGCACGCCACCAGCGCACAAAACGGCCAGTTCTCCCTCCGAGAAGCGAAAGGGAAGAATGTGAACGACCCCCTCAGTGCCGCTGCGCGTCTGTCTGTCAGCAGCCACACTTCTAGTAGCTTATTTCCTAACCTTTATTCCCACCTGGGCTGGGCTGATGCCAGTTTCGAGGTACTTGATCTAGTAACTGTGCTAGCAGAAGTTTGCTTGGCAGTACGGGGGGCAGGCTGCGATAGTGGAAAATGGTAGCAGGGACAGATTTGTCCAGTTGTGTCTTTTTACTACATATTTTACAGTTTCGTCCATAGCTCTTGGTTTTAGCCACAGGAGGCCCACAAAACCAAGACCAACAGGTAGCCAGGAGAACTCAGGAGCAGGGAGCTTCCTGAAGACCACGAAAGCTACCAGTGTCCAGCTTTTCTCCTTGCCGTCAGACTCCTCACCAGACTCCGGCCTCAGCGCCTGTCTGGAATTCCACTGAATGAATTAATTAATTCATAACCATTGTACCAGCTACACCACTTACTTTATGCATCAGCTGCATATAACAAATGGAAGAACTGCCTGGCACTGTACACTCCCTCCCCGTCCACTCTACTGTTCATCTGCTACAAGCAGTTTAGAGCCAAACCCATGGCAAAAGCCCTAACTGAAAGCCGCACAACGCTATTTTGTTTCATTGTACGCCTGCCTATTCTAAAATGAAATTCTGAAAGCTTGACTTGACTAACTATTAGTCATGGTAAAATACAGGTAACACTAGCTAGGTGGGCTCAGGCCCAGTTACAGCCCTTAGTTCATCATTTCCATCACTGCCTATTTTCTCTCCGTTTCAGGCTCCCTGTACTTATACTGCATAGTAATTCAATAATTCCTTCCTACAGACAGACTGTACTGTAATTAGATAATGAACCATTGAGCAGTGTAAAACTGAAAAATTACTCATAAAATGAGATGTATAGGCCGACAAATGTAGGTTTACTTTACGCCAAACTGTGTCTTTTCAATGAATCTGCACATTATAGGAATCATTTAGTAAGAAATTTACTGGGGAACGGGGAACATTTGAGAAGAACCAGCACTCGTTGACACCTGTTGTTCATACCCGTTAGTCACCTGAAAAATACCGGGGATGATCAGGAATGTTCTGCTGGAACCCTCAGAAATTATTCTTCACGTGTTTAACAGCTCACAGCACTGAATTACCTTAAATTAGTGTCTTATCAACAGCAGAAATGCGAGATGAGGCGTGTTACTGTCTCATTAAGGGGGCTAACTGGTAAATTCAATTACTTGTCAAAACATCATCCATACTCTATGTTCTAAGCTTGACCAGCCAAAGAAGTCTGGGACTAAATTACAGAACACAGTCCTAAAAATGGCCCCAAGGAGGTCTGGTACTAAGCCATGACCCCAGTAGTTCTAATATTAGATTTCTGGAAATTATCTTAAGGTTCTACTACCAGCAGTTCTAGAACCATGGCACAATGCCCTGAATCTGCTTTCATAGGTCTGCTGCTCGATTCCTGATACTTCATTAAGAGGTACACCTTTGCTTTGAGACCGACTGCAACCAGATCAATCTGGTTACACTCTCCATTGCTCTCTCACCTTTCATGTCGCCAAAGCGTCTGGCTGCCTCTCTGACACAGATTATGACTCTAGGTCTGGGCTGACCCAATCTTTCCAACGTCAGAAACAAGCCTAGAACAATGTAGCAAATGTGGGCCTATCGGACCACGGCCACCTCCAGCTTTATTTTACATGTGACCTCTCTCCCCTCTGCTTGCGAGGTCCATGAAAGTGCGGCCGCCCGCACTAATTTCCCGAGTTAAAACTGACGGCTCGGTGAAAAGCAGCGACCTTCAGATTGCACAGCTCATTCTGCAAATTGCCCACCAATCCCCCATAACACAGAGCAGGCCCACAAGGCGTGATAAGGTTGGGGAGGGGAATCAGTCTGTAGACACATACCTTAGACACCACACCACAGCTTGCTTGCATTTACATAAGTCATCCTCGGAGAGCGTTGATCTTCGCAAAAATATTATCAGAAGGTCTTCTACTAAATTAAGAGAGTATTTATGAAGTAAAAACTTTCAACCTGTTCTCTCAACTGCATATTACCCTCCGGGCAGAAACGGAAGTGGAGAAGGAAAAAGGTCATTTGTTTTGCTGATTGTATGAACAGGAAAACAAAAGGAAGCCAGTCGGAGATATGCAGAACGTAACTAGCTCATCATTGCCCCAGAGTCGAGTAATTTCAGAAGACTAAATTGCAAATGCCGCGCCGCGCTGAGAGTTGGCGCTAAGCTGAAAAGGTTTAATTTCCATTTTTCCTGCATCAGCTTTATTTATAAATGTCGCAGCCTATGAATATCCTTTTACTTCCTTATACTCAAGCAGCCTCTTAACAAATCTTCTCATTAATATGTAAATTCGAAGTCAATCGGTCTTCTCTCCGATGGTGCGCCAAATCTTCGACTACACTGTGTAATCAGCTTTCACTCGGCATCTGCTATTTATCATAAAATGTCACCGTCCGAGAGCTAAGGCATGCGGGGACCCCCCCTGCCTCACCTGGCATAGGCCTGGAGGCTCCATAGACCACAAATGCTACATATTATACACCTCAAGATCAACACATACCACCATTGCCACTAGGGGGAGCTGTTAAGCCACCTAGATTATTTTCACTGGCAGCATCACAGCAGCTCAATAAGGTCTCACCAGATCCTACAAGAACTGAGACGAGCCTCAGCCACCAGAAAGTACAGTAAAACATTTCCATCTGCGATACCTGCAATAAAAAACTTCAGTACCTATAGAGGAACCAAAAGAGAACTATTTGGAATCCACATGCTGCTGTTGGGAATGTTTTGCAGAAAGCCTCTAGCCTGATGGGGTGCGAGAACACCAAGCGGCACTTGGTGTATAAAGACAGCAAGAGAGAAAGGGCGCATTTGGAAATCACCCATGTGATTGGAGGGGGGGGGGGTGGTGGGTGGTTGCGCGATGTGGGGAGCCAACGCCAGTGGGGGGGTGTTAAAAAGGAGTAGAGCTATACCTCCCAGGTATAAGAATGCACAGACTGTGGCAGCATGACATTGAGACATTCAGGCAAAGCTCACTCAAATGACTGACTTCCGATTCTGTACCCTTACCTGAGACACTTCCGGGGCGGCTTTATAGAGACAGACACAAACGAGGCATTATCACAAGGGATAGGAACAGTTTAAATCTGAATATTATGCCTTTCAAGCACTTAAATAACTGAACAGACAGACTGGAGTGACAACTGAAACTGAGAAGCAGAGTGAAGGATTATTGTACACCTTCAAAAATACTTCATTATGGACTGTACGATGCTCTGATTTTCATTAATGCTGAGCAACAAAGGCCCATAACCCCCCCCCCCCCCCCAAGTATAGAAAGGCCAGCGTCCCTTAGCCCCCCCACCCGACCCGACCCCACCCCGCCAG
>JAAGVU020000113.1:10768997-10784511 GCA_011763525.2 Mormyrus iriodes
GACCCCACCCCGCCAGGCAACCCACCTCCCTCCAAGGGGTGAGGAACTGCGTCCGGGCGTAGCGTGTCAGCATGCTTATGATGACCACCTGGCCCCATTCCTCCACGTCCACCAGCAGGTGGCAGAGTTTGCGGTAGTTCTTGTGGATCAGATCGATGCGGTCCGGGCACACTTCCTCAAAGGCCATCACCACACTGCCTGCCACTAGCTGGGGGGGGGAGGCGGTGAAGGGTGAATGCTCAGATTATTGACTTAAAGGAAGGGAATACTGCAGCTTGGGAGACAGATTGTGTGTGTGCCTACTGGGCACAAGGTCAAGGTCTCCTGAGACATTATGAAGTTATAAAGCCAGACAAGCACAATGAAGGAGAGAGATAGAAATTACTATACATACACATGAATATACATACAATATAGGAACACAGATACCTACAAGTATACAATATCCTTTCAAAAATACATGCACACACACACACACACACACACACACACACACACACACACACACACAAACAAACAAACAAACAAGCAAACAAACAAACAAACAAACAAACATGTGGTGCTCCATGGCAGGACTACAGCTGTTATTTGTAGACACAAGCTGGAAACCCATGCCAGATCTGACCATGAGTCAGGCAGCACGAACCCTGGGCATCACCAGTGATGAGTTGTATGGGTTTTTATAGCCTGCAAAACGGCCCAGGCGCCAATTTAGGCAGTGGAGTAAAAACAAAACAATTATTAGATCCCAAACAAAAAAGGACACTTTAATTAGGTAAGCTAATTAAAGCATTTTGCATCCTAACAAATGTAATTACATTCAACCGCCAGTAGAGCGTCGCCCTAATGATTTGAACGTCTACAAACCTGTCACTTAGCTCCCCCACTGAGGCAAAAACAAGGAGCACCTTCCAGATGACATCTTGCCCCAGCCAGTGTCCGATTTAACATTCATAGACAACATAGACATTCATAGACAACAAAAGGTTGTGGGGGAGGGGTGGTGGTGATCTAGCCAAGCTATACATTACGAAGCTGTTGCTTTCTGTCAAAGATTTAGAGAAGTCTGTGATTCCGCTATTTTCCTGGCAGCCGACGGATACGGGCTTATTAATATGCAAACAGAATTAAACGGCGAGAGGGGAAGAAGCTTGGAATGCTGTCTCCCCATTACCGAACCCCCCCCCCACTCCGGGGATCTAACATGCTTTCCCATCAGGTACGAACGTGGCCCAGCATTTATGGGCTCCGATACCCAGCAGCCGTGCACGCTCCGATGTTGTGAGTAAACAGATGCTGTTTGAATAACTAATGGGCAGACATGTTGGGGAAGCAGGTATCTTGAAATTAAGAAACGCAACTGTGATACTTTTTCCACATACAATGTTGCTTTTTTTCCCCACTTAGAAAACTAGGCGAAATGTTATTGTATCAATTATTATTATTAGTGGCATTATTTTTATTATGCAAATGCAGGAACGCAAATCGAGCTTCTGTATTAAGCAGACCACTGTTCAAAGATAAATGTTCCTATTTTTGTAGATGCCCTTCAGCAAATACAGTATTTCAGGTTCATTTTGCCGTTTATGGTTTTTAATGAACGATCTCCTAAACAAAACAGCTTAAATCAGGAACCTGCCTTTGCCAAATTAGTTGCAATACAGGCTTAACACAAACGCAAACAGTCGAAGTCCAACGTTAACTGCGAGCCCGCGCCGTGTTAGCTAACGACCCAACACCGCCAGCTCACCTTCCCCCTTCGTTGTGACACCCAGGTAATGGGCGAAACCCATCAGTCTCTGCTCGCGTCTCGTGGTGCGGACTTCACCCATTAGTGCCATTCCAAGGTAAGCTACATGTGCCATCTACAAACCTGACACGCTATCTATGGAGTTCATATTTTCTCGAGATTATCTATGCTAGTTGACAAGCCGGTAATGGAAAAAATCACACTAAGCAAATGGCTCCTCTAATAACAATAAATTTCCTATAAAATTACGAGGGGTACAAAATGCTTCCTCGCATCTATTTTGCCATGAATTCTAATTAAGGTGGCGGAAACCGGAGAGTGCTGGGTCATCACCGGAGGACTGCTGAGGTTTGATTGATAATGCGTCGCCGGGCTGGCCCGGGCTGCCAGCGATGCCGCTTGCTTCGGAATTAATGGCCGTCCCACCTACCCTAATCATACGGCCCCAATGATATTCCCCCCTTCTTATTTCAATTTTCTAGAAGGCACGGGAAATAGGAGAGATCGCTCATTTATCTTGTAATGGCGGGATAATAGATCCATCACAATGAAACATCTGCACAAACTCAGTGTTTTCTCCCCCTTGCCAACACCAAACACCCCCCGCCCACCACCCCAGAGTGACCTCCGAAATCAATACTCTGCCAGGGACCCACCCAAACTTTTGATTCAAAACTCACACCGTGAAATGGACTAGACACGCAACTAATTACCTTAAACTCCTCAAGTGCATTCACAAGAAACTGGAGGAAAACTTCTGCATTATATATGCATGTAAATAAACACTGACGCCTGCAAATCCGCCACACGAATATATTGCTGAGAAAGACTAAACAAAAAAAGGTACATCAAAGCAAATGTATTACGACCGCGGTATAAAAAAAATAAACGACAAATTGCATTCACTTTACTTTCAATTAAATCACTATGGCTGACCATGCAAAAAAAATGCATACAGAGGAATGTGAAAAAAAGATACCACAAACCTGAGTTTAATCAAAGAATAAAGAATATTGTTCCTGAGGGAAAAAATAAAAAATTATACGAGAATGCATACACAAACAGAAGGCGACGCACAACAGCACCTCCTAATAGGCGCCAAACCACGACCCCAGGTGACACGTTCTGACTCATTACTGCTCCCCCCCCAACAGAAAGTGCATTTTTATACGAAGAGGTGATCACTCTTCGTTAAAGCCTTAACTAAACATATCATGCATCTGGTATGAGGACCATTTTTCATACGTTAATTTCGATATCCCTTCATGACGTGGCTGTGAAATCCGCTGCCCTGCACGCAGACGTAAAGCCAATTTACAGTGTACCCGCACGCTGGCAACTGCGGGCACCCAAATGGACGGATTCTGAAGAAAACATGGCGTCCTATACAGCTACTTCACAGTTCAAAGAACACACAAATCAGCATGCTCTTTTTTGTTTGTTTATACAGAAATTACTAACCAATCGACATTAAAAGAAATAAATAATAGAGACATGATGTAAATGCAGATTCCGTATCTATTACATGAGCTAAGAAGAATGTTTTGGGGGGGGGGGGGGGGGGGGTAAGGGGCCCGGCATCCCTCTTGAAAAGGACTTTCACCGGGGCGAAATTAACACAGGGAAGGGATGCATTACACAAGCCGCAAGCTGTCAGCCCAGCCTGGCTTTCCTCTGTCAGCTCTCGTTAATCGAATGAGGCCCACGAAAAAGGTGGAGTGGAAAAACAAAGCCAGTTCCTCCCTGTGGCCTGACAGAAATAAAAGGGAGCTACGGCGGAGGTGAGAGCCATCCCATCCCATTCCCCGCTGCGCCACACACCCTTAAGCTCGGCCTGCCCCTTGTTGGGCGACTTCAGAGTGGAAGGGCGTTCAGACAGAGGACATCGATTTGTGCAGAATTGATTGCGAAATGTGCTCTGTGGGGGAAAAAAGGCAAATGCGTTTTATGCCCTTGTGAAATTCCTTTGAAATTCACTCAGTTGATATCGTGCAAATTCTATAAGAGACACCTAACCGATATCCACAGAACATAATCAATGGGAACAAACAGCTGGCTTGCATTTAGGATAGGACATTAAAGAGCAAAAAGACTGAGCATCATCAGTCACCAGTGTTAAGAAAAGCATCAACGTCTCTCAACGTCGTGCTTAAGAAATATCTCGAAAAAGTACTGTGAAATATTACAGTTTCCGGAAAAGTATCACCACAAGGAGCCACTTCCATAATTAAGGAAGTGAATCTATTATGTGAAAGGTTTGGTGGCTCAATGAATAACTGACGTTGGGAAATGGAGGTTTGTCTTGCGCTTGAAAAGCAAACTCGAAACCTGAACTTGAATCCGGCATCCACTCTGCGTGTGCATGTTACCAAGCATATTGTGTAGGTTTCTTATGTCCAAAGACACGCACTTAGCTAAATTAGCTACATTTTTCAGTGGATCCCCTGAGATGGACTGACATCCTGTCCAGGATACATCCTTGCCCTATGCCTCACGCTATCTGGGATAGGCTCCAAGGCCCCGCTGTGACCCTGACTAAAATAAACCAGTACTTTCCATCCCTCCTATTTATATCTGTGTTTCACAGTTAACCAAACCTGCAAAGAGTTTGAATACATCATCTTAACTGCAAAGTGCAGACGTGAACCCCATTGGCGAGTTTCCTGCTCGGCCCTTTCAGAAGGACCTGCGGTTAACATGTAGATGAAAGACTACCTGTCATAATGAGCCAATATTTCTGTGCAAAATGGTAATAGGAAGAAGGCAATCGAGTTTGGCAAAGGTAACATGAGCATCACTGCCAAACATTGTAACACTGCAGCGAAGGACAAGGTGGCTAACAGTTCCCGTGCCACCCAAGATGATTCTGATGCGACTTCAAGAGAATTCTGTATGCTCTACATTCATAAATATGGTCAGATATCCTGAAATATGTCAGTAAGGGACGTAACTTACAAATACAACTCTGAACCAACCAAATTCTGGTATATATTGATATAGCTGAACCCCGTGCCATGAGAAATTAGGCAAATCAATGAATAGGAACAGTCAAACTTTCACAGGAGTGACAGGAATGACAGCAATACCAGCGAAGGCACACTGAAGACAGAAGGGTATACCTTATTGCTATCAGATATGCCGTGATTGCATGGTAATGGATATACATACAGAGCACACTATACGCATCCCTGGCTGAAGCATGCTATATGAGTACTGCGTACAAAAACTCACAATAACTTCTAGTGCTGAACAATATTTGAGGCAACACAGCATATGGACATCACAAAGTCCCTCAACTCAGAGCGCAAAATTCATGGATAGTTTTTTTTTTTTGCAGGCAATTAGGCTGTTTATCCAGGACAAAAGCCTGCCGAATGCTGCTGAAATGGACACTTAGAACCTGCGAGATAAAGTATCCATCACCAATAGATCTCACGCCCATGCTGACGCTGGTGTTGGTTTGTTGCAGTATTTTCATCAGCTACTTATTTTCTTGCATTTTTGTAGCACTGCGGTCTGCAGAAGGTCACATGTAAGGATTCTACTGCACTATGTACACAACAGCAAGACCTTAAAACAGTAAAACTGAAGTCATGTATATGCAACAGGTACGCTTGCGCAGCATCTAATTTTTCACACTGTCCAGACAAATTTACTGCAGCATATGGTATATACGCTATTCTGGTACTTTATTTCCCCACGGTAAAATTCGCTGATGGGGTGGGTGCCACAATAAAGTTGGCCGAGTGCATTACTGTAATACCACCTGAGACTACTAACAGGTATGGATGGCAGCCACAAGGTGATACCTGGATGGGTGAGAGAAACCTCACAGCATCAGCAAGCTAACATCATGCTTCTGAACTGTAAGGCTTTAGGACTGAATGAGATCAGGCAAATTTAGTGTGCAGGCCAGACGGGCGATAAGCTCTGCAGATCTTAACCAGGTTAGAGACCAAACTGAAATCAGGTCATGAAATTCAGACAGGGATGTTTTGGGGGGGGGGGGGTGAATGTCCAGTAAATCCAAAGGAAAACAGGAATTTTAACAATAGTCAGAGTACCTACACGTGATATATTACAGTGACAGAGCATGACCCACCACAGTTACCCAATCTCATTTTTCCAGAAGAGAAGACGCAGTAAATAGGTATCAATTCACAAGTTACATTTATTTCAACACTGAAATTTTTTTTCCCCTAAGTATAGTACATTCAGCGTGTGTCCCAAACTTTGCTATTCGACAGCGTATTTGTCCAGAGGGCAACAAAATATTTTATTTATATACACATACATATTATTTGTCTTTCTATTTATTTATTTGGTTTATCTAGTTGGTTATTTTTAATGTTAATAGTTTTTAATGCTAATAGTGTGCCAACCTTTGTTTTACATTTATGTTCAGCTAGTAAACAGTGGCCAACAAAAATGTTGCTGGGAAGAAAAGCTTGACTACAGCTCCCCCATGTGTTCAACTGACGTAAATACAAGCAAACAAAAAAAGATTGTACCATCCAAACATCATAATTAAATTGTTTTACAGACAACAAATTAATTATGAAAGCCTCAGAATGCAGGTAGCCTTCTCATTAAACAAAAAAAGGTTGGTATAAATTAGAGTTTCTTGTACTATACTTACTGTGCTTTTGTCCTTCAACAATTTTTCAATCACCTCAATCAGGGGGTCTTTTTGCTCGGGGTCGAGACTTTTTAAAAAAAAAAAAAAAAATTAAATTAAAACACACACAAACACACACACACATCTGTTACAAATTGAAAAAACCTAAGCAAATGCATCACATATTTGGAGAAACTTTCATATGACGGAGGACATTTAAAGTACATCGAATGCTGCCGCGCTCCTCTCCGAAAGGTTGCACACACATCAAAATGACGTTCAGAAAGGGAGGCGAGGCCAAAGGGGACCTGCTGAGCCTTGGCTACCTGTACAGCTTCTGGATGGCGTGGGCAGCGGTCTTCCTGACGTACGGGGACAGGTCTGCAGCTGCCTCCTTGATTGCCAGCATCATGATGGGCACAATGATGGGCACGCGGATGCTTGACAGGACCCTGAGGGCGCTGGCTCGGATCAGCTGGTTCGGGTCCTATCATTGGGAGGAGGAGGGGAGAGACAGAGGGAGGTCCTGGCTGAGTAAAGCAGAGCAGAACCCAAATGTAGTGGCATGGCTGGGGGAGAGGACATTTTAACCATTCTGTTGAAGAGTACTGTCCAGCACTTTCCAGATCTGCTTGCCTGCACTGCCTACTTCAGCACGGTCAGAAAAGGAGGAAAAAAAAAAAAAGTACCAATTTCTACCTTTGCTTGTCACTGGGACTGTACTCTCAAGGGTTTACCAGGTTTGCGTTAGCTATAGGCAAATGTACATTTTAATCTAATTTAAGGTACGGAAACGGACCCTGAAAAACATCTGCAAGATACAAATAACATTAATGTACCCCCAATGGTACAAAAATGTTCCACTTCTACATCTTAAAAGGTACATTCACCCTTGAGAGTACAGCCCCAGTGACAAGCAAAGGTGCAAATTGGTACCGTTTTTTCTGACAGTAGGGGCTTTTGTGTTAGTGGCCAAATTGTCAGCCAAACCTTGCTTGAATATTTTGTTCTTGCCAGGTTCGATTACTGAGGGTCAGACCTGAGACTCTGCCCGGCATTGCAGATATAAAGGTTATCACAACGCACCACAAGGTGGACAAAAATGGATATCGTATAAGGGTAGAACATCCCGCCAGCTCACCCGCCATATCGATCCGCCTCATTTTTGATTCTCTAACCCCCATGTCCCCCCAGCCGGCCGCCCGGGACTGCCTGCTGCTGCGAGGCCGCGCCGATGGATCCCGGGCAGCCAGGAGAGAGACGAGACACTTCCCCAAGCCCAGATGTGGAGATAAATTGAAGCGTGATTGAGAACTAGCAGGGGTTGAAATGGGTTTTCGGCGCGGGAGTTTGAACAGCATGCGGGCCGCTCTTCAAACATCGACGTCTCCGGCCGCTGCTGTAAAAATACTCCTCCTTCAGGTGGACAGAAGCAGCGCAAGCCAGAATACAAACCAAGGCCGCATTGGCGGTCGAATCACTCTACTCCTGATGTCGTATAGCTTTCTAAATAAAGAGGTTTTCCTACTGCGGCAGCACTATGCTACTTTGTGAAGTGTGACCCAAATTTAACTCCTGTTTTTTTTTTTTTTTTTTTTTTTTTAAACAATTACAATATGGGGAATAGATGGAGCTCTGCACCGTGCGTGAGGGGTTCATCCTTTCCCTGAGACCATTATTCCTCTGCCGAAATAAGACATTGTTTAGGAGGTGTGCTGAAGAAGCAACCAGCTGTGACATTGCATTTACTCACTCACGCACAGGCCATATGTTTCCAGGAAACGGGACGTGCAGTTATCGGAAATAAAAAAACTCGCCATAAATTAAGTCACGGGCAGCTGCAACAATGCTATAGACAAAAATATTGTTTGTAATCGTAAAAAATGACATCAACCTGCTGCTCTACTCACCACGCCACACTTAACCCACCTTTTCTCCAAGATTCTGATTTATTAACAATCTGATTTTGTATTTATATGATTTACAGTCAGAATGTATTTATCAAATTAATATTTTGTCTACAAGGCATGGCCCTGCCTGCAAAGCATTAAGGGAAGGAATCAGGGTGCAGGGACTGACCTTGAGGCCACGTTGAAAGGTGCTGATGGACAGCAAGGCAAGATCCTGCTGCTCCTCGGCATATCTGACCAGGTAGACATAGACCAGCTTCTTCAGCTGCAAAAGAAACACACAAATGGACATGTGCACACGCGCGCGCGCACACACACACACACGGCTCTCGACAATCCCAAGGAAACCACAAGTTCAGAGGTTATCCATCTAGGACTTTCGCTCTCCACTACGGTACTTTGATTTCCTCTAAATTGCACTTTGAGAGATATATAATGAACCCCATACGTGCCAATAAATTGTTTCCAACAGCATCGACCACCAGCGTTCGCTTTCGGGAGAGCTCCGCCAGAATTCCCACTTCTCCCGCAGGCGTTTGACGCGGCAACGACGGCCGACGTAGCCGATATCGAGTGGAGCGGAGCGATCCCGTGCAATCGAAGGCAGCCGGGGCCCCCCTTTGTTTCCTCGGAAGGAGTAACAAAGCCATTACGGGTTAAAAGGCGGGCTTGACAGAAGCAGTTTGCTCTGATTGTGTGGCCAATGTGGCCAGCTGGGTCTTCCCGCTGCCGTTTACCTTCTATCGTTCCCTCCCGACAATCAACGTGGAAGAAAGGCTGTGCAAATACTCTGATCCGCCTGATGAGTTGAGATTGCAGGTCAGGGATCAGGCCCTGCTGTAATTCGGCCGGACTCCACAGGTGAGGGACCCCCGAACTGGCACCGCGTCGTCATTTCAATCATCGTTCGTGTGATTATGAGGTAAATGAACAGCGTAACTCACTTAAAAATGGACACGGTGCCAATCTGTCGCCGACTTCTAAATTTAATTTACACGCACAGGGATTTGATTTGAATTCTAAACACCAAGTGAATTACTGTCATGAGAGTTGTTTAATGATTTAACAGCCACTCGGGATTTACGAATAGTTGCCGATTCTTTCTAAAGAACAAATATTCTACTAAAGCAGTGCTTGTTCAGGCGATTTCCAAGTCGTCTCCCAAATTAACAGCCTGCTGCATCGTCTTTCCAGAAAGTAACCTTTAAATAAGCTTAAATTATTTATTCAGTCCGCTATGATTAACAAAAGACCAAGCAAACTACTACTTGCTAAGGAGTATATACTGTTCAGATAATTTATACAGACCGTCATACATTAGCATCCTAGCTGAAAGTGAAATCGCTTTATAAATATTACACTCAGTGGCCACTTTAAGTACATCTAGCTAATACCGGGTGGGAACTACTACTGCCTATAGAGGCAGCCCAAGGTGAATGAATTGTGTTTAGAGAGGCCTTTCTGCATGCAACTGCTGTACTGAGCTGTTATTTTTGCTCTCATGTTCTTCCCGTTAACTTTAATGAGTCTGGCCATTCTCCTTTGACCTCTCTCATTAACTAGGTGTTTTCAGCCACAAAAATGCCAATGACTGGACGTTTTTTGTTCATCACATAATTCTCTGTAAACTCTGGACAACAGTGTGTAAAAATCCCTCTAGGGTGGCTGTTTGAGATGTTGGAATCAGTGCATTTGGCACCAGCAATCGCAACGCATTCGAAATCACTTAGATCAAGCATTGCAGCCATTCTAGTACTTTGTCGAACACTAAGTGAACCTCTTGACCCTGTCTGTGTGCTGTGTTTATTCAATTTAAGGCAAATGATTTGCAGTTTGGAGGAACAGGCCATTTACCTTGACAAGTAGGTGTACCCGATACAGAAACAAAACAACCAACAGCAGCCACTGAAATGCTTTTTATTTAGGCCTCTGTGCCTCTGATTGGATGGTTTTTATAAAGGAGAGCAATGTAGCTGTTCTCACACTTGTAAAATTGGAGGGGCTTCGTTTCATTTCAAAACTAATTCATAAACTTGTGTCCCGCCCAGTGGCTTGAGGAAATGGTTAACCTGACGAGGCATTTCGATTCCGCCTACAAAGGAGATGAACGCATGCATTCACAGGCCTCCCTATAAATGGAGGCAAACAAAGGCATTTCTTGAGATGCCGGATTTCAGCACATTCCACACTCTAAGTGGATAAACTTCAGCATGCCCTGTCCAGCGGGAAAGCTGACCCAGCTCCTTGAGACAACGGCACACTGTATAAGAAAACATCCCTCCAACCACTAACTAAATTACAAAACAAACTGAGCTATTTACATACTGAAACAGATGATGCCTGGACAATTACTGCAGTCCAAGGATTCCAGTTTCACCCCTGGCACATGCAAATTTCTTTTTTAAATGTACTTTCCAACAGTTACATAACTTAGCCTAATTTAAAAGCAAGAATTAACCAATTATTTTTTAAATACAGGATTAAGTCCATACAGGCAAATTTTGTGTTAACTGAATTAGTTAAATTAGACTCCTCGGTCTAAATTAAGTGTAGAGAATATAAGAGGACAGCCATATGGCCAAATTTTATGTTAGCTCAGTTCGCTTAATTCACCTTCCCAGGCCAATAGTGTGTCATAGGTACAGCCTCCAACTTTAATGACAACTATGCTGAGCTCTGGTACAATGCTCTGGTCTAATGCTTGACTTTTCAGTAAATATTTCCCACATTTCCTTTTATTTATTTATTTCAAGTACATGCTACCCATTCAAAAGGAACTGGATCAGACGTTTAGAGTTAACAGGGAAATGAATATTTAATTTTGTATGATTATTTACTGCAATAGGAGTCTAATAAGAGGTTAATAAGGGGTTAATTAGTATAAGCACTATGATTTTGCTATAGAAAAAATGAATTTTAGCGTAAAATACGTTGTTAAAGTACAGGATTTTATTTATTTAGCATAATAAAAGGCATTATGATATTTTTTAAAAAAAAATTTTAGAATTCTACTTCTTCTGGAGAATATTCTTGCGTGAGATAAGTCTACAGACAAATCAGGATGTGGCCTTATTTCTGTAACTTCACAGCTTCAATGTTAATCTGAAATCAACCAATTTATTGCTGCTATAATTCCATTACAGGGCTCAGGATTTTAGCAAACACTAAGCCGCCAGTCTCCAAGTGACAAAACCATCCGACATCGAAGGTAATACGGTCCCCCAAATTGACAACAGTAATGGACAATGTTAAATGCATTATCTTTTAAAAAAATACATTTTATAATGACTGCTGAGCTATGTTATCAACATTATGTGATATACATAGTACAGTAAATAACTGTTCACTTAAATACTAATCTAACGGCGATTTTGTGCATCTGCTACCCCGGAAGACTCACCAACACAAGAACCTCACATTCAACAATAAATTATTATGACATGTCAGGTATGGCAGGTCAATGTAACATTTTTTCATTAAGCCCCAGTCATAAGGATGGGGGCAAAAAAATCACGAGTTATTCTTCAATATATAAAGTAAAAGAATAAATTTATTAATGAGCATGGTTGTCTCAGCCCTCTGGGACCAGTGTTCAAGTCTCTGCCCGGCTCTACATGTGTGGAGATTGCATTTTCTCCCCGTGTCATCGTGGGGTTCCCTCTGGGTACTCTGGCTTCCCCCCACAGTGCAAAAATATGCTGAGGTTTACCGTAATTGCCATACTGACCACATGTGTGAATGGACAAGCATGTTTGGAAAATGGATGGATGGATGGATAACATTTTAAGCCAAAATCATAAGAGTAAGACTGGATCTAAACATTCATGTCATTGAAGGTTTGCCTTTATTGATAAGCCTAGATGGGTGTCAATTTCACTTAAATTCAAATTTAATCACCAATTTAAAATTGAAGGAATAAGACATTCTGATTAAATGTAAGTGGTGGGGGTTTTATTTTTGCATACAGTGCCTATATTTTTTTGCCTGTAGTGCACTAAGCCAAATGCATGTATACCGCACAAAATATGGGCAGACACACCATGCATAATTACACAGCTGCACAGTAATTATGTACCCATCACAAAGCGGTTCCATTCGAAATGCCCACTGACAAACCACTTTGATCTTTCTTAAACAATAAAGTCCAAATATCCTTAAAGAATTTCTCAGTTTTTCTCCCTCCATGGAAAAGCAAACAAAAAGAAACCGAAATCAATAGAACAGGGAAACCGCAGCGTAACGTGGGACCTGTCCGCTTACGCCTGTAGCTCGGTCAGGAAACTTATTACCCGCTTAAAACAGGACAGTGGCCTTTAAAGCATTCCAGGGTGAGTGACAATTAAATCAGAAAGTAAAAAGCTGACCTTGGGAGCCCACGGCCCACGAATGCTGTACCCAAAGGAGAATGTCCGCCCCCGCACTACCGAGGAAACACGGCAACACTCATAACGCGGCAATCTAAGCGAATAAAGCACTTGATAGATTGTGTGATATTTTCTCTTTGAAGGGACTGTAGGCAGGTGAGGAGGGATGGAGGAGGGAGGGGAATGAGTGGGAGGAGAGGAAAAAAAAAACCATTTCAAGGCTGCTGTTCCAAAACCGTTTTTGCACTAGTTTAGGAACACAGCATCCTGATATTAAATCACAGAAGGCAGCAAAACACTCGATTTGTTCCTGCGTCGCTTCTGATTAGATGCGATCAATGTCAGGCGGCAGGGGCCAGGGGTTTTGGGGATGGAGGGAGCGCGCCGAAAGCCGAGCCGGCCCACCAGCCGGGGAGGGGGTGTCGGGGACGCGGGGGAGGGTGCGAGCAGCGGGGGTGCGCGGGACATGACCACAGGCCCTACGCCGCCAATTACCTGGCTAGGCGACGAGGTGCCCTGCCTGGCGCCTAATCAAAACAGAAACGCATTAGGCCCCCAGAACACGGGCAGGCCTCCCGTTGCCAGAGGTTTCATTTATTAATCGATATTCACGGGTCGCTCTTCGTGACTCATTGGGCCCAGAATCCGCTGGGCTCTGCTCCACGCCGGGTCACCGGGAGGCCTTCGCTCTGCCGCTTTGTCGTGCCATGCGGTGCCAGAGGGCTCGCCTTATAATTGGCACTTCTGGATCGGATCGTTTTTAAAAACAACTTTAAGAAACAATGAACTATTATTTCCAGGAACACTGCTGACAGCAGAAGCAGTGACGGACCATCTTTTTTGGCTGGTGTCCTGCTAAGCTTGTGCTTTGATTCACTTCCCTTTTGAAATCAAACATCAGCAAAGGAGAAGACATGATATCTGGACACGATAAATGGTTTTACATGCAATTATTTTATGCAGTACTATTACTTACCATTTTCCTGCATAATACTTCTTTATCTTGTAATATTATAGAGCATAAGAGCAACTGGCAATGAATTACAGCTGCTCCTTGTTCAGCGACCGAGCACCGTCACAATGACCAGGTCGCTAAGTGAAAATCACAGTAGCCTAGCGTGACCATGACTACACTTATGACTTCAATTCAGCTTTCCATACACCATTTCTTTAATCTTCCATTATGTGGAATTTTTAACATTTTGTACATCCTACTTCAAAGATCTGTCTCACTCCAGCGTGCGAAATTTGGTCGTAACTGTGCGCAATGGTGAGAAAATGAATATTTTTGTTACCGTTGTATTGGCTGAGATGTTGAGGTAGTGTTAGTACAAAGGTAGTCACTAAATGAGGAGGGGTTCTACTCATTCTGAAAGATTGGCTGCCACGTGAACCTGCAGGAGGTAAAGCGCAGAGTCCAAGATAGCCTGTGCAAACTTTTTTTTTTTTTGAAAACGAGTCAGAAGAGATCATCGTACCTCAATGTTCTTGCTCGCCACATTCTTCACGACGGCCGGGAAGAGATCTGAAGCGTTCCTCCCCCTGGACATCAGCTGAGATGTGAAAACAGCAAAGCCAGCAAATCAGCTCATGTTAATGGATCAGAATCACATCTCTGGGATGGTGCTACAGCAACACGGGCAGCCCAGCAGAGGCAACCCTCAGAGACTCCCCCTCCGACGGCACTCACCCCCACAATCCTTTTCATCGCCTCCAGTTTCAGGGACTCCTTGTTGCTTTCCAGCATTTCCTTCAGGTCATCATTCCTTTGTTTTTGTTTGTTTTTTATTTTTATTTTTTTTGGGGGGAGACACAAAATGACAAAACATTGTTACAGACTGAAACACCCACCCATACCAGCCCACAAACGCATCTCCATTTCCACAGCGATGGTGATAAACCACACAGGATGACAAGCCACCCCTCAAACCCACAGCAGCTTTGTGCTGGGCCACAAACACACGCGATCAGAATAAGACAAAACCGGCTCTACCAACCCCGCCATCCATTCCCGGGTACGCTGCAGGCCTTATTGCTAAATAAACAGCCCTCCACATAACATAGTGCCCCCCATCCCCAGCAGACATGCCCAGAGCAGCAGTACAGGCCTTTGGCGTATTTAACATCCGCTGGAGTCCAGTGCCGACACCCATCCAAATTCCCAATGGCGGTGTAAAGCCAAAGACAAAGTTGATCGAAACACAGACACACATGATGATCTGACTGCGCAGTGAATGACAACAAGAGCATCTATGCTGTTACTACAGCGGGATAATCGTTTCAGCCCCAAGAGCCAGAAAGCTACGCATGATCCTGGACTAGAAGTTTTTTTAATCTGAATTTAAAGAGGTAATCACCCCTTATGAATTAAAACTGTGCAGTACCACTATGACAAATTGCATAAAATAGGTGGGTGGGGGGGGACTGGGCTGGAAGAATTTTAATATCTTGCCCATGACAAGAGTCACAAGCACCCTCTCTCGCTGAAGGAGACACACACACACATACACACACATACACAGTACCCCATGGTGGGCATCTCTTCCACGCTGCCCTCATTGTTGGTCAGTGCCAGTTCCTCCAGGGTGAGCTCGGGCCTGATGGAGAACTCCAGGCTATCAGCCGTTCTCAGCACCCTCCTGACTGCCCCGGTGGTGTCCCCCGACAGAGAGAAGCTCGCATCCATCCTGCTCAGTGAGCCAGCCCCACACCACATGTAGCAGCCTCTTAGACACTGCCTGACTGCCTGTTCGCCTGCCGCTGGCCCCCCCACCACCTCCTCCGCTTCCTCCACATGGGGCGGGGGGGTGAAGTTCACTTCCCTGACTAGGTTATGTGGGCAGCCTCTCAGCAAAGGAATGTGGATATTATT
>JAAGVU020000113.1:10797146-10825085 GCA_011763525.2 Mormyrus iriodes
CCCCCTCCCCCCCCCCCCGTTAATTTTACCAATCCACCAACATGGTTCCCCGCCGCCCCCCCCCCCCCCCCCATGGAACTTACTACGAGTCTGGTATTAGGAAATTGTGTTTAAGGCTTGGTAAAAACAGTTATCAATATGGCAATCGAAGTAAAGCTGTAGAGTACAGACAGTCCTGCTACAACGCGACTAATGCGTTCCTGAAAAACCTGGCGTGCTCTAAAATTGCGTACTAAAATGCACATATCCAATGGGAAAAATGGGTTAGGGGAATGCGATTCCAAAAACTAGTAACTTAAGTCAAACGAAATGAATTTAATTATAAAAAGTTGTTAGTGGCCAATAATGCGATCATATGCATTTTAAATAAGAGACAATAATAATATATTAATAAATTCTACCATGAACATCTCCTATATTTCTTATGAGTCTCAGGAGAATTGCCTAGTAGCCGAAACCGAACTTGCCGAACTCGCTAACTTGTCCATTGCCAAGACTCGGGAGTAGTAATGGCTAAAACGGTGCTTCATGAACCATTTGCTATATTTTCTGATTCCACTAGATGGTACTCTTGGGCATGCTTTGAGCCCTTTTTTGAAGCGAGTACCATCTAGCCAGGAGTAGTGAGCCACCGCCACCATGCGGCCAGGCACGCATACAGCACAAATACAATGGATTCCTGTATGCGGAGGGGCGCTGAAGGCAACATGTCTATAGTGAATCTACAAAAAGCAAATGCAACTGAATTAAAAATATTGCTGTGTTATTATATGTTAATCTGTAAAATATTTATAGATTTTTAGAATCTAAGACTTTGACCCGTGCAATGCGTGGATGTACAAAAACTTCGATTCTTTTAGATTTGAAAACCAGTTCCACCGATTCACTGAAAAGTACTGGTTCAAAAGAAGTATTCGTTCACGAATCGAACATAAAGATAGCTCTTGCGTGGAAGTAGTGTTTCCCGGATTGTAGTACACGTAGTGCTTTTCTCTTAAACCGAAAGTCGCGCAAAGTCTAAGGCGATTGATTCTACGTTGCATTGGACTTGTGTACTAATATATGTAACGCAGTAAAACAGATTCGCGCTTTGATATCACGTGTTGTGGCAGGACTAACCGTATCGTGTTTGTAGTATCAGTTTTAGTGTCTTAGCAATAGAAAAGAACTGTAATGTTCACCTGCTGTTCACATGGAACCCTTCTACACTTCGGAATTCAAAGTTCTCGTTTGAGTATTTGCTACTACCACCAGATCATAAATGATGAGGCAGCTTCAGAAGCGTCGGTGCCGTTTTTACAGTCGCTGTGTCGCGGTTGGCATTTTTTGCGAGAGCAGCGGAGCAGCAGTATTTCTGAGCTGTGTGTGGCGATCGCTGACACGGCACCAGTTCCGTATGATTGGTTTCAACCACAATCGAGCTCTTTCTCGTCTAGAGAAACCGCTGTCTGATCTTCTCTGTCCCCTGTACGGTTGGAAGCATGAGAAAACCATGATCAAGGGCTTATGGGATTTACCGCATAGAGCTCCATTGTCGCATTCACTTAGCTCTTTAGTTTCTAAGTCAACCTGAGTGGAAAACATCTAAAAGTAACTTTTTGATGGTTTCTTCACAGTAATTAATACAATGTAAGCGAATATTTTGTGATTTATTTTTTGTAATATGGATATTCAAGTAAAATGGTGGGCAGGGGGGTTGTATTCGCGGGGGAGATTAGTTTCATGATCCGAAGTCTTATAGTCTTTACTGAATTGCTCCCTAATTATTTTCAGCTTGATTGCATCAAATTTCTCAATACAATACCGATTTATGTTTTTTGACCAATGATGCCTTGTTAATGAAATTTAGCTATATTAAGGAAATAATTTCAATCTTATCCTAACCTGTCTCAGTCAGACATACTGATTTCCTCCTTGTTTTGGTGCTTACAACCCTGTAGACAGGACACTCCTTGTTCTAAATTACCCCTTTACATAGAAATGTAAATATTTAAAATGAATCATTTTCACCATCTGTTGGAGAAAAGCTCATAATAAATGTAGACTTCTGGACTATTTCAAAGTGCTGTGGGAAAACATGTAGCTGCCCAAAACACACATAACAAACCCTGTAGATTAGCAATATACCAGACCATTAAATGCAAATATTTAAATAACTATTAAATAACAACATCATCATTTAAAGAAGAATTGTGTTTAGATTATTCTCTATTCACCCTCCTCCCAAACTCGGCTCTAAGGAAACTTCTAGTGGTTCAAATTCTCATAGACTATTAAGCATAAACAGCTATAGAACACAATTTACTCCAGTTCTGGCTTCTCTACACTGGCTCACAGTAAAACTGAGGATAGATTTTAAGATTCTTTCCACATGAAGTCAAATCAAGTCAAAAATGTATTTATAAAGCACAAGTTGGCCAAAGTGCTGTTCTTATAAGGCTCTTAACAATCAGGCACCCCCTTACATCTGTGACCTTTTGACCCCATACTCAGCAAACAGGACTCTCAGGCCTTCAGATCAGAGCCTTCTTATTATACAGGGCTGTCAGGGCTGTGGAACAGACTGCCCGTGGACATCGGATAGTGTGTAATTTTGTATGTGAGTGGATGCGTGTGTGTGCCCCTGATGGACTGCCATCCAATGTAGGATGTGCTACCTTGTTCCTGTGCTGCCTGGGATACATTCCCCCCTCACAGGTATGGAAGATCAATGGATGTTTGTGCTGAAACAAACTGTGTGGTATGAGCAATGCCAACCCACTACTGCAGAGTAGCAAGGGTGGCATCGTTAATCAGTGAAGTGGCCCATTTAAGTTCTGACTCTCCATTTCCTAATTGCTGAGTCTTGCTCATATAACCGCTAAGAGAAAAGGTATTCAGTTCAACCTGTAGTTTAGCCCTTGTTGGTAAAAGTCTTTACCAGTCCTTTTGTTTGGAAAGCTCTTTCTTTATTTTGTCTGACATATATAATAAACACTAGGAATCAGTGGCGTCAGAAGGAGTTTGACTTTGGGGTAGGAGTGAGTTTCACCTGGTGGTGGGGTGGGGGGTGGGTGGGTGGATGTATATCACAACATTGCAATGGGCACACATGCAATAGTGACACTATTAAAGTATGCGATTTAAGAGATTTTAAAATAATTTTACAATAATAAAAATGTCATCATTTGAAATAAGACTTTGCGCAGCGAATTGGCCTCAGTAACGTGTGGATTCGTAATAAAAAGATAAGGAACATGCTATTCATTATTTATATTTTTTTTTGGGGGGGGTTCCTCCGTCACCCCTATTTCTGATGCCCCTGCTTGGAATAACTTTAATCCTTGTTCTGACTGATTTTTCCTCTTTGCGCTTGAGTCAGGACCCATTCTTGGCATACAGTAACATATGGAGTCTAGCCCCAGGAAACCCAGGGCACGAAACTGGGGAACACCCTGGATGGAATGCTTGTCCATTGCATGACATATTATCTTCTTCATTCAAGAAGCCACAATGCATTTTCCAGAGCACTCAAACATTGAGGTTCATCTTACAGGCAAGAATTCCAGAAAAAGCACTAGACCTTTAATATGAACCTAACCCAAAAACCAACTCCACTTCAAAAACACCTGCTTCCCCCATGGCTGTGCTGAAGATACCAGATGAAAGTCATTCCATTTTGCATGGCCATTTGGGGTTTCAATGAAATTTGGCATGCAAATAACAAATTCCTTCCAGAGCTCAGAAAAGTTTTTTTGTTTTATTTATTTTTAATTTCCGTTTGAGAAATAGCACCTTTTTAACATCATGGGTAGCAAAAAACTGAAAAATTTTGAGAATTTTCTTATGAGCTGTAACTTATTACTATTACAGCTACATGGCTCAGCTCATTGGAAAGCTCAGTTAGAGGACATTTTAATGGTATAGTCAAATGAAACTTTTAGTCTACGTTTCCTTCTTCGAGGTCAAAATTCATTTTTTATGATGGTGGTGGATCATAGCAATCATTGGTCAAGCAGAGGCAAGTGACCCCCCAGGATATGTCAGATGATTTGTCAGTCTGACCTGTATAAGGCTGGGGGATGGGGAGGATGTACAGTCACATGACCTTGGACTTCTGGAGGTGTTTTTTTTCACATAACTATACCATATTTTTTACTCTGCCATTTTTTCTGTATATGATTAATTGCTCTGTAAGAAACAATTCTTGTTAAGGCTTTGTCTAGTATTTTGGGGTAATCGTGCTTGGAAGGGCATTATATCACAGTGAATATAATTGCTCAGTGGGTGGTACAGCAGTTTAGAAGGTAGCGCCATGGACTGTGATGTAGTTTTAACTCCCATTCCAAGCTCTGTGTGTGGGTGTGTGTGGGTGCTCTTTGATTTCCTCTCTTAGTTATTATAAATTCTTGTTGAAGATGGTGATAACTAGCACACAACTGATGTTAAAGTTATACTTAAATCACGACTTCATTCTTAATATCAAATTAGCATATTTAATTTATAACAGCGAGGACAGACATACTCGTATTCTATACCGCTGCTCCCTCACAGGGTTTAAGGCAAACGCGGTAACAGAGCAGTGAGCGTACTTCAGACAGATAAAGGTCCGCGCGGTGGCGGTGAAGGTGACGTCGCGGTGTGGCGGAGTGTCGGATTGATCTCGGACATCACTTCCGTTCCTGCCATTTTGCGGCTGAAGAAAGCCCAAAGTGAGCCGTCTTACTGTAACGTTCGTCGAGGGGGGATATCCTTTCTTTAAAAAAAATTAATAATAAATACAAAACACCGGAGAAGCAGAAGAGAGACGGAGGAACATAAACCTGAAAGATGTCAGACTTCGACAGCAACCCGTTCGCGGACCCGGACTTTAGTAACCCGTTTCAGGTAAAAGAAACGGCTGTTTAGTTAGCAGGCTTACCGGGCAGCCCGGCTGGTTACCGGAGAGCCTAGTTATTTGGTTGACAGGCGCCTGTAGACTCCAGCAGCAGCTCAGCTAGAAGGGCATATGTGAGCGTGTTATGGGTGTCCTGTCACATCCACTTCGCTTAGATGGTCGGTGTTCTGAGGAACCTGAATACTGTGTAACACCTCGGCACATGCAGGTGCCTGGCCGGGGCTCTGTTCGGCTGCTTTGGTTTTTATTATGACGCGTTATGTTCACTAACTGGCTCGCGACACAGAGACGGCAGTTGGCCACACGCGCCAGCATCTTTGGGAACGCATTAGTTGCGAATGGTCTTAGATAGACTGTCCCTTACTCTTTTATTTTTATTTTACTACTTACTAGAATTATAATAAATCAACACCAGTTCGAACTAGCAAAACACTTAAACGTGGGTCCTTAAAGTTAGATGTGTGTATTTTTTTGTATTTTCGTACAGCTGGTAACTGTCCATGGTTGTGTGGCGGTCTGTAACATTTCCATTAGAGTAGCAGGGCACCTTTTTCTGACACAGTGCAATTAGTTTAGCGGTGTAACTTTACACCCTGGATATTAGATTACCGCAAACCTATTGCGTATAAAATGCGTATTTGTTGTTTATGGACCTTTAGTAGAAGACAAAGTATCGATGATAAGTCATATTCGATCCGAGTATATAACAGATTTTGTTAACAATGTGCACTATATCACTATATGAGTAGTTGATAACGTGTGATATCAGCGATGCTTGACTGTCGAACTGTAAAAATATAAATCTATCTCTCTCTCTCGCTAATATATATATATATATATATATACACATATATATATATATACACACACATATATATATAAATCACACATAATATGTGTAGTGACAGCCGTGTAAATATATAAAATAACAACAACTGAATCTCAGTCAGACTGGATTTTACTTTATCTTTTTTCCTAGAATACTGCCAGTTTTGGGATTGTTTCTGTTTTGATTCCCTCTGGTAAAAGTAATATTTTGTTGATATTATAGCCTGTTAAGCCATAGTTAAGTTGTAAACTGCTGAACGGTAGTTTAAAATAAATGTGTTCCTTAAAAGGGGAAGAATGTCGATCATTCTATGCAGCAGCTGTAGAGTAATTCTGTATAACTTTCTAAGTAGGTGTTTTGTTTCCAGCAGTACATATTAGACAGTATTCATGTGCTTTAGCTTTAGGTTATTTTAGTTAGATTTGGTCTGTGTTGTCTCTTTGTCCTCTCCAGAATGACAGGAAATCAGATTTAGCTTATTACATTTGGGACAAGACAGCCTGCTTCAGGACTGTGAATGGATGTTTATCTTGGGTCAGCCTACTTTAAATTGCAATGAATCCGTTTGCAGCACAATATAGAATAATAATCTTGAACTTCTGATTAAAACATTTTGTGCTTCTAAGAGCTATTTCAGAGCATAATTCCATCATTTTCTCAAAGAGAGTGATGAGTGTTTCACTGTTTCATAACAACATGCAACTTTTTTATACACACAGGTATAAAGCTTTATGCTTTAAATTATTTGGTTCTTTGAGTTGTGTTCCGTTGGACTTACAAAGACCTATAACAGAATGCATTGTGTTATTTACAAAGGACGCAATGTGTGTGATTGTTTCACTATGCCTGGAGGTGTCTCCAAACAATTTAACACAAAGTATGCCTTTTTTAATCCATAATCCAGAGTGTAGGAGTCTTTGTTGTCACACATTGTTAAATAATAAATGAGAACAGGAACAACAATTTTATGGGTGCAAAAGTTTGTATTGGCATGCCAAATAATTGCAAAAGTGATTGTAAAAACGTACTTGTTCAGTTGCACAATAAAACAGTTGATGGTACAGCTAAGGAGTCACCTCTACAATGGCTGCCAATATAAAAATAACTTTTACTAGGATGAATGGATGCGTTCTCTGTTTTGCACAGTGCTCTGGTAGTTAGCTTAGAATCTGAGTCATCCAGGTTGTATTCTGGCCTGAAGTCATCTGTGATAGCTCCAAACTGCAGTTTGGAATAGGGGCAAGTGGGATTATTTTTTTTTAGATTTTTACTGGGAGCTTTTTATGTATTTCTTTTGCTGTTTTTGAGTTTTACATAAACTGTTGATCAACAGACAGGCATGTTTCTTAGTCAAACAAAGCTCCCAGTGCCCATTCAAATCTACAGTCATTACTATGCTAGGAAATAGTTAAGGTGATTTCATACTTCAAGAGAGTAATTATAAAAAAATATATAATAATAATTTGGCATTATAATGTTCCCACAAGTAAGTAAAGAAAGAAAATACCTACACACTTTTGAAGTGTTTTAGCAGCCAAAAAGTCATGAATATTTGCATTTGGACATAAAGATATACAAAAAAATTAAATGTGAGTGAATCCCATGGTTTTGTTTTGAACCATGAAAGATTTACTCATTATCTCTGTTTATTTTGCTCGAGTTCAATGCATGAATAAAATCACTTGTTTTGTTTGTTTGTTGCTGCCCAGTTGATGAAAATGCCAGCACTTTTGTTTTTCTCTCGGTTTTTCTCTCAGCCTCATAAAAAGACAGCTAATTGGCGACAAAGATTTTTGATGAAGATGAAGGTTTCTCTGCTAGACTTGAGGTCACAGTTACCTACTACATCTATCTGAGAATATATATTTTTTAACTTAAAAATAGTTTTTGTTCTGCTCTTGCATGTGCGAAACATGAAAGCTGGTCAATTAACCACAGGTTGTAGGGCGTGAGAGACACAGGTTATAGGGAAGAAAAGTGCATTTTTGTCTCCTTTAGCTGTTGGAAGCATGTCTGGATTGTTACATAAATGAAACTACAGTGGATTGAAGGAGAAAAGGTGAAATTACACAATACTGGTATGAATACAGTGTTGTGGGTTGCAGTTATAAAAAGTTTCTTCTTTTATTAGAGAAATGCCCCTGAAAAGCAGTAAATCATTTGAAAACATTTTTGTAGCATCCTTTCCAATGATGTTTTCCCATGGTGCTTAATATAACATATAGTGACTATGCACAAAATTCATTTGGGATCCTGGTCTCAGAGGACAGTATGCTAATTAGATAGAAGAACTGTCTATCTTTAACACTCATTTCTGTGGAGGGTGCATTGGTTGCTTGCTGTTGCAGTCCCAAGCCCTGGTAGTTGTACATAATGAGTGCTGTAGTGCTGTGGTATGTATACTGACGTGCTGCATCTGTGGCAAACTGAGAAAGGAGGTGGAATTGTGTGGTCAGGCGACCTAATAGTGGTTTCCTAATGTGGGCAACCAACTAGTCTGATTTGAACTGCATTACTGTTTTATCAATAATCACAATTATTATAATTTGGATTCTCATGATGTGCCTCAAGACCTCTCTGCAACAGAATTATGTCCACTTTGCTCATGAAATGAAAGCTGTTTACCTGTTTTGAAAAGTAACAAGGAGTGTCAATCGGCACCGGATCAGCCCTCAGTCAGGGAAGGAATCAGGTACCAGGTTTAGCAGATATTGAACAATATTGTGTTAAATGTCATTTTAAAATTACTGTGAATAACATACTACTGAATAATGTGTGTTACATTGTTAGTAAAAAGGCACAACAATGTGTAAGATTCTTAACGATGTGGTTGTCATTAACATTAAGGTAAGGCCTCCCTCAAATGAGCACGGGGAACTCATTACTTGCAAACAGATTTCCATTCTGCAGTAAGGCAAACTCACGTTTATTAAGCTTTAACCTTGGAAGAGGTGTTTATTTATAACTGGTATTTTCTTGCTGATCATTGTCTGTTTTTCAGTAGTAATGTTTAGCATTTTTAGACGAAGAGTCCTCTGAAATAAGAAAATTAAATGTCATACATCACCCTCATTTGGCCTTAATTTATACAATATTTTGCACAATAAAAAGAGTGAAATGTTTTATTGTGATCTCCTAACTATAGCTACTGGTATATATTCCATGCCATTTTTTCCCCTCTGATTTATAATTTAGATTAGTCATGGACTGTCAGCATTCTGCTAATTAAAAATTTAAATGATGAACTTTGAAACTGTATAGCATTTGTTTAAAAAAATACTTTATCCCCCCCGTTCTCCTCTTTAATCGTTAGTCACTTGCCTTTTTAGTATTGTTAAAATCAAATCCACTCCAAACAACAGCTATATTTTAATTTGTATGTGCATTTATTTTTTTAAAGCTGCATAATTTGGCTATTTATTTTGAGAAATTTCTAAATTAAGAGCTGAAAATCCTCCTGTCTGAGTCTGTCTGCATGCATCATCCACTAATCTGTATATAAATACTTTTGTAGAAGAAGTACATCTTTGCACCCAAAATAGGTTATGTACTTAATGAGTGGATAAAGTTTCTGGTAGAGCCTAGCTTGAAATTGTTGCCCATTTGTTGGATACACCTGCTATACATCAACTTTCAGTTGGATGAAAAAAATAGCAAAACTGATTTAAGCTACCATCCTCCTCCCTTCAGATAGCAGATAAATTTGTGTGTGTGGCAGATGATGTGGGTAAAGTTACGTAAGTCACTGACCTCCCTAATTTCCACACATTCACCTCTTTGAACCTACTGCATCATCTGCAGTTTCCTAGGGGCACTCCTCTAATGAGCAAACATGGTGAAATGGGTGGGGGCGGCATGCTTAGAACACGCTTTAAACTGTGCAGGCTTGTTGCTCTTTATTCAGAGAAAAGGCAGTAGGACTAAATGTTCTAGGTCTGCTAGAAAGAAGCCTGAAGCTGATTCATCTGAAATCAACTTCATTAGACATTCAGTTCACTTAAAGTGAGCAAGTGAGTCTGACCGTACTGGTTTCTAACCTTTTAGCATGATCTTGAATTAAATCAAAGTAGAACAATTCAATTAGTAACTTGACTGCTGCTGCACACTGGATTGGTGTAATGTGATTTTATTACTCTTTTGTGAATTGCAGCATATTATCCAAAGAGATCTGGAGACCATAAACCAAGAGGCATTTTGGTTTTGGGGTGGGGAAGTGTATGTGTGTGTGGGATCCTGCAAGCGCATAAAGGATGACTGATGGCACACACTGGTGTAGGTGTACTGTGATATGGGGGGTGTTACTACAAGCTGGGGGAAAATAGGAAGGGGAAGAGACTGAAACAGTGTAAAATACTACTGCTGCTATTATCATTGTTATTAATATTATTATTAATAAGATCAACAACAACTATCAGTTGTAATTATTATTAGCATTATTATTATTATTGTTGTTGTTGTGCCATCAAGTTTACTTCTGGTGACCATATGTACAGTATCAGGGGTCACTATAATGACATTTGAGTCCATCCACCGTGTTGCTGGTCATTCTTGTCCTCTTTTACCTTCCTTTTCCGCTCCTTTTCCCTAAGTATTATGGCCCTTTACAGTTTTAGCCTGGTCATTTGCACTTCAGTTGAAAGTGTAAACTAAATATTAATTGTAATTTTAATTTGTATTTTATTTGTTCTGCTGAAGTATGTATCTGAGATTTAAATACGAACAAAAAAGCCATGATGTTCACTTTTGGCTTCATGTTCCATAGATTTGTTGGGAAAGCCATTTTAAACTTTAATTGACTTTTGACAGTTTATAAAGAGTGTAGTTCACTTTGATTAAAAATATCAAAAGACATTTAACTATTAATAATATTTGCCAATCCTGAGTTCCAATTCTGTGTTTCACCAAAAAGCATTGCACTGTCCTTTAGAAACCCTTTTTTGCCTCTTCCTCATAGAGATAGAGCACTTTGAACCCCTCTGGGCGATTGAGGCACAGTTAACTTGACCAGCTTGCTCTCTCTGTCTGGTTCATGCAACATGCCTACCTGTGTGTGTGTTCTGCCACACAATGGAAGGCAGGTCAGTTTGTTCCAGTAGCTTTGAATAATTGACCAATGTGATAGGCTCCTCTGGGTGATGCAAGCACATAAAACATTCATCTGCACCTAAGACACCAGTGTCTTTGGCTTTACCTCAGCTTCAGCTTCTCACCCTTTGGAGCTAGATAGATGTGAAACAGAAGTGCGAGACTGCTAAATCCCTAATTATTGGGTCCCCTTTGGTAACAGAAAAAAATGACTTGTCATTTAGTAAAAATGTCTGTAAAGTCTTTGTTGGATCTTGTTAGTGGTTTTTAAGGAGGTCATCTTTATCATTTGCTGGAAGTCTTAGAGTCTCTGACTTCACAGAGAAGCACTAGTCTTTCCTTTAGCTTTCATCACGGCCCCGGAGTGTTTGGCGAACTTAAAACGTTAAATTGACTGTGAAAATCCATTGCCTTAGATGCCCCTTATTTCTAAGGAGCCTTTGCTCTGCCATCTGTGAATTGTTAGTGTTTTTTGTAAAAAATGTGTCATTTCCTGGGACCGTGAGGGATGACTACAACAGTAATGATGATGGCAGTATGAAATATGGCCATTTCAGCTATGTTTTAAGGCACTTTGTTTATTGTTAAGGTGTGAGATTCCTTCCTTTGTACTTTTTGTTGTGTAGTTTTATGCAAAAATCAAGAAGGTTCTCACAAGGTTATATTACAAGGTGTCGCTGAGACACAGTTATGAAATTTAACTAATATGACATAAAAAAGACCCTTTAGGTCCATGTAATGGTAGCAGTTGTTTTTCCTTATTTTGTAAACAGTAAAACTTGTTGTAGGTTAACATTCTGAGTTACATGGAGCAATCCCATCTTCTGCATTAGGTTGTTCTTAATAAAAGCATAAAGAGTGGCACAATAACTGTAAACTTTACAGATTGCGGCTTCCTTTTTCGGTTTGCCTGATGCATCCACAGTTGCGTCTTTCTCTCCTCATGCCATTTATAGACTGCTTGCAGAGCAAATTAGTGCGATTGTTTGGCCAAGTCTGAAATTATAGGCTCCGATTCTAAGCATTACTTTTGAGCTTTTGGCAGATGAGGATGTTGGATGATAGGGAAATATCGTTTTTGTCCTTCCCTGCTGTCTGAATCGGTCCTGATGATAATTAAACGAAAGGCTTGCTGGATGGCCTATATGTGTAGCTTACAGTAATGGTGTTCTGAAGGTATCAGAGAGGATAATCCATTGTTCTTTGTTTCTCCAGAGCTTTTTCCCTGATTCCAGTTAGCATACCCCCCCGGTCAGCGAGATGACACATCATTATCGCAGTGTGTTCCCAGAATGGCAGAAAACAACTGATACCATGCGGCCGTGTTTTCTGCATCGTGGCCCTGATATAGCGGGGGCGGGTGCCTGCGGTTGCTATGGCATCTCGACAGCCTTTGAACTACTCACAGCAGAGGTTTGCCCTCGGCCATGTGCCTTAATAATTACCCAGAGAAATGGCTCCATGACTTAATAAATAAAATTAAATAATAACACAATTTGACAGTGACCGCAGCACTGTATTAAACTTTAGCATCATGATGTTTTGTGTATATTCTGTTTAAGCTGGGATCTGCCTGCTAGATGAAGAGTGCAGTTTTTCTTTTGCTTCTTGCACATAGTGAACGCTGAAAATAATTGCTGCATTTGTTACTATAGGGCAAAAGCAATAGGTTTATCCATTCTCCTGATGTGACAATAACAAACTCTCCTTGATGAATGAAATACTAAGCACTAAATATGTATATATAATTAATCTAATTTTTTGTTTGTGTACTTAGGCCTTTGGCTGGTAATATTTAGTAGTTCACCAGTTCCACACTGGCAAAAGTAATGTTTTTTAAAATGCAATAGTTTATTTCTATCGACTAGGGGTGTCCCAGATGTCAAATGCACTATATATATTTTCTTATGAATGCTTATTACTGTATTTGAACTTTCCTCTACATTACATATTATAAACAAATAATCTTTTATATGTGAAAATGACAGCAATTCCTCTGTTTTATATGGTGTCTTTCCATGAAATTAGACAAGCTGTCAACCAAAGACACAACTATTACCAAAAGGACATTAATTATATGCAGATGTGGAAAGTTCAGGTTCAGAAAGTATAAGTCCAGACTCAGGTTTGGTTCAACCCACCAGTTGAGTATAAAGAGTCACATTCACAGAGTACTCAACTGGTTGATTAAAATGAAATCTTGGTCTGGATTTCTATTTTCTGAACCTGAACTTTCCACATCTGATTATATGTATGTTACTGCCTTGGTCAGGATGGCTGCTGTTGCACTTTTTCCTGGGAATGTCCAACATTCCCTGAAACTGTGGCAGTGTCATCTATATGAATGTCAGGAGTGAACAAAAATAAAATTGATTGACTTTCAGGCTGAAGTAATAACTACTGCACTTTGGAATTACGGAGTACAGCAGAAAGTGTTTGGAGGATAGGACTGTGGTGCGGCTGCCTCACAGGTCTGTTTTAGCCTAGGTCCCTGCTGTTATTCCACACAGGGCCGTTCCAAATCAGCGGCTCTGCCTTATTCACAGTGTGAATGTGTGTGGGCTTTTCTGCAGTCTCCCGCTAGTCTGGGATTGTACCACGGCTCACAGGCTGCTTTTCCCAGGACTGGCCTTGGATCTCAGACTGGAGGAAAACTAGGTTGAAGGAAACCCAAATGGAAGGCCAACTGGTTCTGATATTACGTACTCCCTGTTTCACCGACCTTCTTAGCTTTTGCCTTTTTTTGTCTCTATTTCAACTGGAGGTCATCAAATAGCTTTGTTGTCATCTCAGCAGGAGGTCTGGGGTTGCTGCTGTCAAAATACGGCATGTCTTGTTGACAATGTGACAGTTACCCTGGTGTAACTCCTATGCTGCATATAAGTGATCTGAACACTGTTTGCTTTCTGTTTAATTTACGCAGGAACTTGGTCATCTAATTTGATTTGCTACTGTCAGAATGGCCAGTGTTGTAGCTGTAGCTGAATTCCCTCTTAGATCCAGCAGTATTTTTTAAATAGTTTCAGAATTTGTGTGTGTAATACAAAATAAATTTTGAAAAATTACCACCATCAGAAATAATGCACTTGTTAGGTGGGTGGTATTTATGGATTTTCCACAAACAAGATATTATATTTCTAGTAAAGAAACTGGCGTGATTTGTATGCTTGAGTAAATTTCCTTTTGTTTTCTTTTCTAGGATCCTGCAGTAACGCAGGTCACGCGAACTGCCGCCTCAGGTTTGGAAGAATACAACCCTTTCACAAACACAAAGCCGGTGAGTTCAGCCCTTGTCTATACCTGGTCCACGCTCACATTGCAACCCTGTACTGGATAAGCTGCAATGCTTCTTAGAATGTTGTCGTACCAGTTCTGAACTGTATGTCATGGGATATCAGATTATTGCTCAAAAAGAAAAGCCTCCATTTCTTTGAAGGACAAAGGACGTGTAAATCTACTTTGCACTCTGCTAAGCAGAACTTCCCATATATGTTCAATGATGTTTAAATCAGGTGATTGCCAAGGCCATGGAAGGTGTGTGACTTCAGCCTGGTGTTCATGAAACCGATTATGGATCTTTTAGCAATGCAAATGGGGCCATCATCTGATCATTATGTGAACATTATGAGCGACTAGTGTTTGCACCCTGGTCCTGTAAAAGGGCTTCATGTTCCTTGGTCGTTATATAACGATGCAGAAAAATCATCAGACCTAATATTTACTACAGAATGGTTGCCAATACCAACCGAGATGGTGGGTTTGAAGGCATCCTTCAGCTTTCTCAAAACATAAACCTGCCTGGATGTAGGGAAAGGGGTGTTAGATGGTTCATCAAAACATATTACTCTTTTTTTTTTTCCATTCTTCAGAGCTCTAGATTTTGTGCTGCGTATACCAGGTCATGTGTCTTTTTGAATTGGCTTTGGATAGTTGCAAATTCTGAATTCCAGCCTTGTGAATTGCAGTATGTATGGTTTTTAATACCAGTTCACAGAGGTGCTGATTCAGTTCTCAGATTTTTTTATAGTTCAGCTTTAGAGAATTTTAGTGACAGAACTGTTAGTTGTCCATCCGTCCTTGTCCCTGCGCTTCGACTTGCAAACACAGTTCCTATTTTCTGAGGCAGTTTTGCCATGCTTGGCATTTGCTATCACCTTTTGCACATTAATAAGTTTTAGAATCTTTGTGACTGATACAACTGCAGTTTATGGCTTTTTGGCCTCTTTGTCGCTGCTTTGAAAATTCACATATCAAAATGCTGACTTTGCTAAGCAATAACTGTCACATATTCAACTAGCATTTGATGTAATATAACCTTTGTAGCTGTAATTGTAATTTTAAAAAGTTCAAATCCTGTACTGGATTTTATTCCTGTACGCACCTATGGCATGATTCAATCCCATGACATATGACTTGCAATCTAACCACTGAGGCCCTTCACGGCAGGAGTTCAGGTGGAGTGAGAAAGCCGCACAGTCAGTTCCTGCTGGGGCTTTGGTCCAGCACGTTTATGTAGGAATGAAGGAGCACGTGACTGCAGCAGGGGCAGCAGGGGTGACTGGTAAAAACTGCCCATGTCAGTGCTACACATCACTTAGCCATTTGTGGGCATGGGTGCAAGTGCACAAATAGAGCAAGAAAACTTTACTCTGCATATAATGTAATATCGGTTGTGTTTTTACTGTTTCAGTTCAAACGTGTGTTTATGCATAGCTGCACAATCCTTAATTTGGTTACAAAATGAATTCTTTTAAAATGTATCTTTATCTTTAAAGCCTTGAGATGTGGCACAGAGAAGTTACAGCTCAGGAAAACATTAAGAGACCACTCTATATTTTTTTAGCATTTGATTTCTTAAATCCTGGTTTAATCCTGGTTCTGCTGGCAAAAGGCTACACTGTGCAGCAGGCTGCTTCCAAGCTCAAAGTTTCTGAGACGGCAGTACACAAGAACAAAGTGAAGCAGGAGACCCTGGCAATGACCGAAAACCAGCCAGGTAGAGGGCAGAAGCAACTTTCTAATGCCAGAGATGACCGTCACCATATCCAACAGTGCCCCATAAATCGGAGGATGACCTCAAGTGACCTTCAGAAAGAATGTGAAACATTAAGTGCAGATGTGAAGTGCACTAGTAGGACAGTTAGGATTGCTAGGGCTCCTAGAAGCCCTCAAAGACCCATAAAGCAAGAAGAAGCCCTTCATTAATGAGAAGCAGGGAAGAGCCAGGCTGGAGCATGGAAAAAAGGTGTAATTTACACAGGCACATACCCATAAGCTGAGAAATAAGTAACACTAAAAATGTTGCTATGGTCTCTTATTTTTTCCAGAGCTGTATAGATGACAGTCACCTGTATAGTCACTTAGATTAATTTAAAAGTTAAGCAAAATTTGCCAATATTATCCTGCTACTAGATGACTGCAGTGGTCGTCACCCCAGGTACCAGATTATTACTTTCTGATATTAAAGGGCTGTTAGCTTTCAGAGGATGGCCTGTTGTAGCTTCTCACTGACATCAATGAACTGCCCCCCTCAGACCTGGGCCTAAGCTGATATGACATGCCTGCACCCCTCTCTGTAGATGATCTTAGACAGATGTATTTAATGTTACCTCCCTGTGACTATTATTCCAGATGTTCCAGTTCTTCTTCATCATGGAGAAGTAATGTATATATTGTGACCTTTAAAGACGCTACTGGAAATCCTAATGGTTCAGAATCATGCAGTTTCTCCAGTTCAACTTTAAATTTGCTTTTGAAATGGCTGAAAAATGTAATTTAAACTTTTATAATATCAAAATTTTATTATAAACGTTACTTTCCTGTGACTGTAGGAACATGTATCTTGGACATGCCAGGCCTTCCTGGATATACTGAAAAACTTTCTAGAAGTTGTCTGCCTGTTTTCTCCCTCTTGCATTAAAAGTGTAACATTATCCTAAGCAGCAGTGTGATTTTGATCTCTGACTGGACTCCATGTGATTCACTCTCGAGACATTGACACATGCTGAAAAAGGGATGCAGAGACATGTAACATACTGAAATGGCAAACCAGTGTTACTATGTGATCCCTGTCCTTGTTTTTGTCTCCTCTCTTTAGGCGCTGGCTGGCATGGCCAAAATGGCCCCCACCAGCACTCAGCCTGCCATCATGAAGCTTACAGAGGAGGCCACGGCATACACGCAGTCACATACCCAGGTTCTCCTTCTCAACAGCCCTCCCCAACCCCTGGCTGGCCGGTGCTCTGGCCCCGTAGTGCCCTCTTTCATACCTCCCCAGTACACCTGCTCGTGTTGGTGGAGTTGCCTCTCCTGTCGTCTCAGGCCCAAGCCTTGCCAAATGGGGCCCTTAAACAGCTCAGACTGGGGAAGCAGGGCAGTATCTTTTCTTTTAAATAGGACGTTCCTTCATAATTTACTTCCAGGATTAAACTGTAACTCATGATGCTTGAGTTCATCTGCCGGTTTGTAGTAATACCATACTACTGTTACTGCTAGTCCTTCCTATGGAGAATTATATAGCTATTATTTAAATTATATAACTACATTTGTGTTAGCCATTTTGCAAAAGAGGAAATACAAACCAAACTATGTTGTGATAACCAGATTCAGCCATTCTTGGAATCTGAATTTTTTTACCATAAATTGCACATGGTGTGAACACAATCATAACCTTCCCCTTGTCCACTTATAATTAAGGTATAAGAGGATGCACCAGTTTCACCATGGGGGCCTAAAAAATAGCTGTTTTTGTCATGCCTGCATCAGGGAGCTGTGTAGCCCAGTGGGAGCGCAGAAGGAAATGAGGGCTTCTAATGAGAGAGGAGATGTATAATTAAATGCTGCCAGAGGCTTTTTGATGCGGGGGAGCCCGCGTTCTGCGGACACACTTTTAGGCAACATGCTGGCATGTTATCTTCCATTGTGAGGCCAAGTCACATGACACAAGTCCCAAGTGCACTGTCAGCTAAGAACAGAAGCTCCAAAAACTGCCAATTAGCGAAGCAGTGTGACAGTTTGTGGGTTTGCTCCGAAACGCTCTGTTAAGCCAAATGCTTTATGTATGTGCACCATAATTTTATTGCTTTTCTATAAGCCATCAGTTACTGATTATAATCACTGTAATGAGGCCGTTTTTTAGTAAAGTGGGTAGGTGCACTCAGATCTAATGGACCTCATGTAACATTTCATTGACGCAAATCAATTTTTTTGCTTGGAGCAATTGCTAAGTCAGTCAGCGGACGCATCTAATTAAAATATCTGGTTGTATTTGGTGGCAGAATGGTGGCTCATTTGGGTAGCACTGTTGCCTCATAGCTCCAGATTTGGTGTGTGCGTGCGTGCGTATGCGTGCGTGTGCCCACCCGCCCTGTGGTAGACTGGCATGCTTTCCAGGTTGTACCACTGCCTGTCCCCTTAGGTACCTGGGATAGGCTCCTCGACCCCCCAACTCTGACCAGAGGTTTCTAGATGGTTGGATGGATGCTTATATTCCAATGCTAGTCCAAAAATTGTGTTAAGATTGTACGACAGTGCAGTAGACAATAATGAATGTTAGTATTTGTGCTCCGTCAAAGATGGTCAATGAAAGTGCCCAGTAGTCTGATTAGCTGTGGATTTCGAAGCTTCAGTGCTCTTGTCATTGCAAAGCAGTCAGCATGCGTTTATAGTAAATGACATCTGTCACACGGCAACATTTCAAGAGGTCATACGACAGTTCAGGACCAGTGGACTGCAACTTGTAGTAGCAGTCATTCATTTATGTTAACACAATGAGCAGTGTGACCAGACACTTCAAATGGTCGGTATTATCCATTTTTATTTTGTGTTTTCGGTATATTTGTATGAAGTTACTTCAAACTACCAAACAAAAACAGATTTACGCTAGATGGAGATAAAGGCAGTACCCAGGTTAAGAATGTCCGACTTATGTTCAACTTAGGAACAGACTGCCATAAACTCTATTCTATAAAAAATTCTGGTTAAATACAATGCGATAACAATAACGAACGCACACACTACTTTGTCACACTCATGAAAACATTGCGTGGCTTCATCGGTACGTCGGCTTGAGGCACAGTACATTATTGTATATAATTACTTTTATTATCACTATAATAATAATTATTATTATTGTTATGTACTGTGTTTTTTTTCCAACTTACCTACAAATTTGACTTGAAGACTGACTCAGGGAACGGATCTCATTTGTAGTCTGAGGACTGCCTGTATAGGCCATGGAATTTTTACTGCTCTGTTCATTTGCAGATTCAGTTACTTAGTAAGTAATGAGCTTTTTTCTTCCAACAAAAATAGACTTTCTGTTTAATATCAACATGAATTTACAGATATAATTTTGTTGATGCCCATATGAAGGCACTGAAATGATTATGGCAATAACTCTTATGGGAATAGTGCTTAAAAATAATTTTAATAGTCAGTGATTCCCTTAAAATTTCATATTGAAACCAAACTGCAGTACAGTAACCCAAAACATCTTCCATTGTGAGCTACTTAGAAAAAATAATACATTTTACATTTTCAGAAAAACTAATCTCTCTGTAAAATTAAGCAATGTACACTTTTAATAGAACAATAATTTCCGACAGTGTTTTACACCAGGAATGTTCCAAGTCACTATAATCATCTGTCCATCGTCTCATCACTTATCCTGGTCTGGAGGGGCCTGGTCCCTGTTCCAGGCAGCAAAGAGCACAAGACTTGGTTAGATCCTGGATGAGATGACAGTCCATCGCGGAACACATGTATACTGTTTTTATTGACATTAGCCTAACTGCATTTCATTGGACTGTGGGGTGAAACCTGTGCAACACAGGTAGAAAATTCAACACACGCACACGAACACACACACACAGAGCAAGCCATTATATGCTATAGTTGTATTCATGTTTTTTCTCATTGTCTGCTTTCTGTCTCTGTGGCATATATAAAGTGTGTAGCATGATCAATAGAGGATCAGTAAGCGTTGTCAAGAAATCTATGAAATATCAGCTTGCTTGTAAAGACAAATATTAGTGGGATGTCAGAATTTTGTGGTTCATACAGAACAGGTTATTCCAATTTAGTTTTATGTAGTCTTAATGTGACTGCCGATGAAACAAATACCTGGATATTTCAGTGTGGATTTTTCTACTTGATTTTAAGTCATTTCAGCTCTTGCTCAAATGCAATTTATATGCAAAAGTACTTTTTAATCGATATTGCAGTTACAGTATAGTTTATTCAGCTGATCTGAAAATGTTCAGTGCATATCCAGAGTCCTCTTCACACCAGAGGTATATATAATTCTCACTAATCAGCCTGATGATTATCAGGGGGATGCATATTCATAATGGAATCTTTGTGGGTATGTAGATGTGATCTTGATGTAGTTCTCAGCATACCTCGCAGTGTCGTTTTGTCCACGAGGGATGATACAAACAGTTTTTTAAAATTTAATGTTAATGTGGTGCCAGTTTGTAGCCGCATGCAGTCCACATGTGCATCCCCTCCAACAGGACCTGGCTCAGACAGAGCTGCTGCGGCGGCAGGAGGAGCTGGAGAAGAAAGCTGCTGAGCTGGACCGGCGGGAGAAGGAGATGCAGTCCCTTGGCGCGTCAGGGGGTGAGGCTTCCTTGGACCCGTCTGCAGGCAACGTCTGCAGCAGTGTTTCTCAACCCAGTCCTCATGGACCCCCAGACAGTCCACGCTTTTGCTTCATCCCAGCTACCTACCGGTGGGACTGTCTACCTGTGGGAGCTGGGTGGCAGCCAAAACATGGACTGTCTGAGGGTCCCCAAGGACTGAGTTGAGAAACGCTGACCTACAGCATCTTCACACTGCAGCTGTCACGGGCAGAAACGCAGCGTGACAGTGCCCCCACCTAAAGCTAATGGTTCCCTTTAAACCATTATTTTCAGTGGCTTCTCATGTCACTTAATAAGAATTGCTGAACCCTTCAAAATGATACATCACATTGGAAATAGGTCTTAGCGTTTCTAATCTCCTTCTAATCTGCTTCCTTAATGAGAATTTATTGAGAGCCTTACTATTTTCCAGGCATATTTAGGGGTCCTCCTTTTCTCTTTCAGGAAGAAAAAACAACTGGCCCCCTCTTCCTGAGAAGTTCCCAGTTGGACCATGTTTTTACCATGATATCACTGTAGACATCCCTGTGGAGTATCAGAAGACAGTAAAGACCATGTACTATCTGTGGATGTGTGAGTAATAAATGTCTCCTCTCCGGGCCATCGTGGCATACTCATCCAAGACTGTTACCTGAAAAAAATACTAAGACGTATCATTCCATAGTGCATTGTTTTTGGGTTTTTGCAGGCATGCATTTTATTAAGGACTGGTCATGTGCATGGTATTACTGCCCTCTACACAATTTTTACAGAAGAATTTTGTCACGTATTTTAATTTTTCAACTATAATCTTATAATGTTTTTTCAGCAGTGAATTAAGAAAAAATGTCATCATGTGTGCGTTGGTACCAGTATCCCACTAAGCTCTCTTTAGTTCCTATAGTGCCCATAACCTAATTTTGCCTAACTCTGTCAAACTAATTCTGACTGACTCTTCCTCCTGACTTGTGTAACTTAAAAACCTCATTTCTCTGATTCGTGAAAGGATCTGTTCTTCAGTCTGGAAGTTGGGCATGTTTAGGTCTGTAGAGGTTAGTCATGTGCGAGGGTCATCTGATGGAGGTCACATGATTAGAGCTGTATGCTCCCCATGATAATACCTGCTGATTAGCAAATAGCTGATGTTTTCCTCAGTGTTCACTTCACATATTAGTAAGCTTTTCAACATTAGCTTATGAGTAAAGTTTTAAGTGCATTTTTCTGTGGGATGACAATGTTTTTCAAGGGATGGCTTGGGGAGTGGAAACAGCAGCTGTAGCACTGGAGCTACTAAAATATCCACCTGACATAACACATGAGCGTCCAGTTGCTGTGTTCTTCTGAAACAGTTTGTTGTTTTATTCTTGATGTTTAATAGTGATGCCATAGATGACCCTTTCTGATGGATAGTATTTTCTCTTAACTCCACCTCTTCAGCTGCATTCAGTCTGTTAGCTTTTGGCCGTCCTTGTCTGAGCGCTATGTCGGGGCCAGTCCAGGGCCGAACGTGGGCTGGGGGAGTCTGAATCACTGGCTGATGAACTGCTCTGCAGTTCATATTGCCTGTAGACATCCTGAAAACCAGGGCTGTCAGTATATGTTCTTTAATCATTACGGTGTTAGTTTTATTCAAATCATCTTGCAAATTTATATAAAAGAGTATTTTATACATTTTGTATTTTGTATTGGGTAGTTCTCAGGTTAAGTACTGTGTCACAGTGGGACTTGAAATGGTAGCCTTAGGGTTTCCAGATCCTGCTTTAACCACTATTCTCTGCTGCTTTTGTAATAAAAGTGTGGGTCACTTGGTCATATGACCCCTTAATTCTATTAAGTGTTTTTTTAGAGCAGTATGAGTCCCATTGGCAAAGTAATTAAAGCTCCGCTAAGTCATTGACTCGTTATGGATGTGGCCAGTTCCCTGTGTTCAGTATTTCGACCATCTGTCGCTGCAGTTTACGCAGGGACGCTGCTTGTGAACATCTTCGGCTGTCTGATCTGGTTCTGCGTGGACTCCAGGCGAGGGGTGGACTTTGGCCTGGCGATGTTCTGGTTCATGATCTTCACCCCCTGCTCCTTTGTCTGCTGGTACAGACCGCTGTATGGAGCTTTCAGGTACCACTGGGGGAAAAAAATGTATATACTCACACACACACACACACACACACACACACACACACACACACATACATATATATATATATATCATATGTGCCTTTTAATGAACTGGCTGTTATTTTAGAAAATGTCAGCAAGCAAATGCTAATACTACAGGCCAACAGTGTAAGTCATAACTAAGGGCTTCACCTCAGTCATATAGTTGTACAAACTGTTCTGTTGTAGTCAGAGGGTACAGTTATTGCCTTTGTTTAAAGCTGACTGTTTTTTTTGTGCAGCTGTATTATAAGTGTTAATATTAGAAAATCCTTAAATGTTTCAACAGTATTGACCTAGCGGTCAAGAGGTTCAGCTGGTAATTCATGCTGTGTAAGACAACAGTGCCCCTGGGGAGAAGGGGGGGGTGCAGATTTAAATGCCTGGCAGTAGCGATGAGCTCATAGGCTCAGTTTCATTTTAAGAAATGCAGTTTTGAATTTTTTATACGCAGGTGCTATTTGTATCATGGGTGGATTGCCAATGTCTCTATTTATACCTGGGTGTACATGGCAGTCGGATACTACAGATGAACCCATCGTAGGTTGAAAATATTGTAAGTCGAATATGAATATCATATGATAAATAAGTAACTATACAATACGTTGTTAAACACTGTATGAGATGTTTACGCTCACAATCTCTACAGAGACCGGAAGGGTGGTTGCGTGGATGCTGCCGTCGCCCGGCATCAGTAGAAAGTATTGTATGGCGTATTGCTAGCCCGGGAACAGATCAAAATTCAAAGTTTGGTCTGATGACTACTGAGTGTGGATTGCTATACCACCATATCATAAGTCGAATCGTCGTAAAGCAAGGAGTATCTGTATTTGCACCTAGATGTCAGAAGCCAACAATGCTATATATTATCATTATCATTATTCTGCCTGTTATATTTGTATCCCACTGTGGCACCTTCAGCCGTTGAAATGACATGAAATGATGCAGCCATGCAAACAACACAGTGTTTCCATGTTTTTTGGAGCCAGGGGGCGGGGACTGCGGAAGCTGGCTCTAAGTAGCCAGACAGATGGGCGGATGCTATTTACACCCGGATGCAAATAGGCACTTTTTTAATATCACTTTTGCTGTATACAGGCATCAGTGCCATTGGAACTGGAAATTTTATGGTTGACTGGGCGTGCCACTGCATTGCCAGCTTATCAGAGGTTTCCTCTTGTCTTGCCACTGCAGGAATGACAGCTCCTTTAGATTCTTCGTCTTCTTCTTCGTATACATCTGTCAATTCGGCATGCACGTGTTTCAGGCCATCGGCATCACGAGCTGGGGGACCTGGTGAGTGGACAGGGGCAGAAGTGATGCGGGGACACGGCTCGTAGGGGCCAATCCAGAACCAGTCTGTGCTGCTTTTACACAACCACAGGAAAGGTTATACAAGCAAAAATGTATCTAAATATCATGCTGTTTAGATCTCCTCTGGCTTTTGTTTATACCAAAGTGGGAGGTTTAGGGAATGGAATGCTTATGGAAATAAAATAAAACCCTGAGGAGTAATAATTAGGCTCAGGAGTTTAGCACCTTCTCAGATTAGCGGTGATTCAGCTGAGGATGATTCTTTGTACGTTACTCACCGGCTTGCAGGGCGCAGCATCTGCCAGTGATCTGACAGTGATGGGGGACCCTCTGCTTTGTCTCTTCTCCCCCACAGCGGCTGGATCTCAGCCCTCACGTGTCTGAACACGAGCATCCCGGTTGGAATCTTGTTGATCCTCATTGCAGGCCTCTTCACTGCCTGCGCTGTCTTCTCACTAATAATGTTTAAGAAGGTAGGACCCCCCCCCCCCCGCCAGTTCCATGTGTGGAAAACAGGAAGAAAATAACCAGCTTTTAGGCACATTCCTAGCCTGACAATTCTGTCAGCTGTCCTGGAAAGCTGTTCCACTCATCGGTTTTATTTGTATTGCTGTATATTGTTGGGCACATATTATTATGGACAGTTGATGTCAAATGGTCCAGTAGGTGGCAGTATTGACCACTTTGTTTGCATAACATTAAGAACGTGACTATTGACAGTGTTGAACAGGGTATGAAATGCTTTTATGGGGCTCAAAATCTCCCCAGGTCTTGAGCTATTGCAAAATGTTTAAATAATCTGAAAGAAGGAAACAGTTTAGGTTTCAGGTTCGTTTTTTGCGTTTTACTGCTTTTAGTGAAAATCCAGACATGGCTCAGAAATTCTGAATGAGCATGGCTGTGAATTGCTAGTGGACATTAGTGTGAGGGCACTGTTCCTGTCACCTTGTGATTAAAGAGAGTGGAATACCACCGATCTGAACCAGAGGCAGCGTGTGGCTGGGGGAATTCAGCAGAAAATGAAGGCCATTGTCTGTCTCACTCTGGGACCGGACTGCCCTGAGAAGCAATTTGGGGAAAAACTGGCATGACACAGAGCACAGTCAGTGGAATCGATGTGGAGCCACACAGCAAGGAGAAGCAGAGGGCAGCTCTAAGCTTATGCTTGGTCAGGTCCCAGAGCTTGAGGTCCCAGAGGAGCAGCACGATTGGCCTGCCTGCTGACCAGTGCTTTTTTATTTATTGTTGACCAGGTTTTATAATGCGTAGGAAAGGGACTTTCATTGTGAAGTTTTTACAGGGGTTATTCTAAGAGATAGCTTAGCCTATATATGCCAACTGATTTTGGTGTTAGCTTAGTGTTTGTAGAGAATTTCTCATGGTGCTCAAATGCTTAAATTTCAGCGCTGGACTTACACTTAAGCTGGTACTTAACATGAATTCGTTCTTGGGTTTTTCTAAGTGCCGCTCAGCATATCGAATGACGTTCTTGTGTCTAACTCGTAAGTACCACCGTGAGGAGCTTGTATTGTACACGGTGCAGTTTTGTAACCTCCCCTGTCATTCTGTGTGCCTCATACAGGTTCATGAGTTGTACCGCACCACTGGCGCCAGCTTTGAGAAGGCCCAGCAGGAGTTTGCCTCAGGTGTGATGTCCAACAAAACTGTTCAGACGGCAGCGACCCACGCGGCCTCAACCGCTGCCCGTGGGGCCTTCAAGGGGGACCAGATTTGAGGGAGCTCTCGCCTTCATGCCAGCTCATCCCCACCCACACCACACTATACCCCCATAGAGAGACTATAAGACCCTCCTTCCCATTTATCTATTGCTCTCCTGTGACCCTGAGCCATCTGTGTCTCTCAGCATGTCTGCTAACGTGTCTTCCGGCGTTCGTGCATGGCCTTTGAATCGGGGTGAACAAAGCGATTGCCAGTTGCACATCGCATACTTCTACATTACTGCCCCCCCAACTTCAGCATTACTGGAATGAGGAGCAGCAGGAGATGATCGACACTGACCGTAGCACATTTCATCCCCTGGGGGGGGGGGAGCAAGGAGTGTGGAGGGGGGGCAGAGAAATGGCTGGAGTCGCTGTACCTGTTTCCTCTATTTCTCCAATGCCACTGTTTCCTACATAGTCAGTGCTGTGCATTAGTAGGCAAAGGCTCAGCGCTTTCCTGCTATCCTTTCTTAAACCACTTGACTCGGAAAGCCTCTCTGTCTGGGTGGGAGGGCTAATGAAGTCAGACACTCCCATAATGTGGTTATTATTATTACTTGAGCGCAATGCAAGAAAAGCACCATTTAGAAGATAATTAATAAAATAGGCTGTTTTTGAGGCTAATGGTTGGACTTAAAGAATTGTATAATAGCTCCATTTCAGCTAAATGGAGATTGCTTAGTTTTACCAATTTTGAAGCTCTGTCAGGGTCTGTAGTGTTTCTCTGCGATCAGAAATGAGCATGAATGCATCGATCACGTAACTGTCAAGCATCATTTAGCATAAACACGCAGGACCCTCGCTAAGGGACATCTGGCTAGGCCAGTCCTGGATATTTGCAGTCCTGGAGGCATCCTAATCAGCATTTCAGACTCCCAGTCTTGTCATATTGAACTAGGGCTAGATGATGGGAGGGTGGAGTCACTAAGTCAGGGTACTTGTGCTGGCTGTGTCTACTGTAATTTGTTCATAGTTCCCCTAGACTGATGGGGAACCAGCCCTTGATCTCTGCATATTTGGCATACGTTTATGAGCAGAACTCTCGGAACAGTTTGGCTACACCTCCAGCGTGCTCTACCCATAATAATAGCATCCCATCATCCTTGCTTCGTGTAGTGGTTCCACACTGAAATACTTTTAACAACTTATGTTCGAGATTTGTTGATGACGGAGCATCATGGGAGGAAGCTGGTCCAGTGCAAGCACTTGTACTTTCAGTAAATGTGTAAGGAGAGACTTTTCAACACAACAGTCAAGGCAATGGACCACATTTGTTGTTGATGTTGTTGCTGGCCCCATTCTGTATTTGATCGTCAGTGTATCACCATCCGCATGGCTTGTGGCGGACATGTTGGTCAAGGGTGAGAGTTTATTGAACAAGTGTCTTCTGTGAGTGCATTTTCTCCCGGTGCTCACAGTCCTGTCTGGCATCCCTGCTGTCTGCTTTTGGTCAGCTGTATATCTGCACTTCTCTAAAGATTCCAGACTTAAATAATGCTGCCCAAATGAATGATGTCTGAAACATTTCTGCTTTGGTTTCATGTACTGTTCACTTGAAGGTAAACATGCAAATACTGTGAGCAGTACTGAGAACTACTGACACCTTATCTCCCAGTTGTATAACTATCGATGACATTTAAAGCCTGTGATAAGGAAATAAAACATGTTAAACAGAGACCATATATTTTAGCGGTTTATATATAGTAATGTAAAGATTTTTGAATTGGTGTTCCAGAAAAAGCAGAGCCCATCTGATATTTTTTCCCTAAGCCATTGTAGCCGATGTACCTTAAATCAATTTTGCACAGTTTTGAAATCCCGCAACTGGAATAAATTAACTCGGAGGGCTTCACTGGATAATTTAACTGTTTGGTTTGTTTTTTTGTTTGTTCATTTGTTTGGTTGTTTGTTTTTCATTCCAGTGTTGGTTTAGTCCTCCACAGCACAGTATTTTAGTTTCTTAAAGTAATGTTGTTACATGGTTGATTTCGTCTGGCGGACATGGAGGTGGAGTGATATGGAGTGCCGCTCCATGCTGACAGCATTGTCACTGATTGGCAGATTAGCCACCAAGATCAGGTGAGGTCACTTCCTTTCATGTTCTTGCACATGGGTTACTGTAAGCCTTGATTCAGAATTCTGAACTCTTATGTTTAGTTATAAGGTGCAGGGTTTTTCCCCCAAGTCTTCTTTTTTTTATATTTTCTAGAGTTGTGATTTCTTTATAGATTAGTAGTGGTATCCCTTTGTGATTTGTGTTTGTGTGTGTGTGTGTGTGTGTGTGTGTGTGTGTGTGTGTGTGTGTGTGTGTGTGTGTGTGTGTGCGTGTGTGTGTGT
>JAAGVU020000113.1:10825185-10870415 GCA_011763525.2 Mormyrus iriodes
GTGCGTGCGTGCGTGCGTGCGTGCGTGCGTGCGTGTGTGTGTGTGTGTGTGTGCGCGCATGCGCACACGCACGTGTGCTACAACAGGAGTTAACTCTTCCATTAAAATGAATGGCATCAAAAAATGTTTTCACATCTGTTTGTTTTCAGTTAATTAGAAAATGGGAAATCTAAGGATGTAAACCGTTTTTGTGTCATTGCATTTTTCCCTGTACTGTGACTGTGACTTTGAGTTTTATCTTTTAATCAATGACCAATGTAGCTGAAACACTGAAAATGAAATTGTTCCAGAGGTTGTATGTGATTATGGATTTGAAATATATATTTGAAATCAGATTTTAAGGGATATTTGTATATTTTGTAAAATTGGTTTGCTGTCATCTTGAATTTTACTGTACTGTACAAATGCGCCCTTCTCTCCTGTCGCATGTTCAGTAGTTTGGGTTTTGTATATTTATTGTATTAACTTAAAATAAAATTTTAAAACATTACTTTACATGCTCCCATCTCTACATGTGCTTGTAATCTAGCGCTTTCCTTTTAAAAGGAAGTCGATGTCATTTAAACCTGCACCCATGCTGTCTTGAAAAAGTAGCTGCTTTGTTAAAATATTCCAGCTAAAACTTATCCACTTTGATCAGCAAGGAATGATAATGTATTCCTTGTATACATTACTATATTTACAACTGTTATTATTTTTAATTTGATATTACTGTGTACAAATTTTGCCATAGGTATTATGTGTCTGTAGGACCAGTCTGTGGCTCTCGGTTTAAGCTCCCCCCCAATGGGAAGAAACCATTCACACTGCTCACATAAGCAAACAGCAGGGGGCAGTATAACTAAGGAGTCTGACTGACACTTTGTCTATTCACTTGCATTTATAAACTGTTTTTCCCATTGCTTTTGGGTCTGTTATTTTTTAAAAGTTTATTAGTTTAAACCAGTGTTTCCCAATCCGGTCCTTGGGGACCCACAGCTGATCCATGTTTTTGCTACCTCCAAGCTCCATGCCCAACAATCCACATTTTGGTCCCTACCAGAAGCTGGGAGGGAGCAAAGACGTGGACTGCTGTGGGTCCCCAAGGCCCGGACTGACAAATGCTGAAACCAATATAGCTGTTTAAACTAATATAGTTTTTTTTCGCTGATGTCTAATAGGCAATTAAGTAGGGATGGGTTGAAAATATTATCTTGATTTTATGTTATGCAAATGTTTCACAAAAAACATTAATCTACTACCAAAATTTCTTATCGGGTTTTCTTTCTTTCATAAGTCAAAGCTGTTTTGTGGACCCTGGTTAACCTTGATCTGAAAACACTAAAACACTGCCAAACTTATAACTAAGAGCCACTTTATCTGCTTCCCAGGCTCTTCTCTGTCAACCAGTCCCTTCACTTCCTTCAGCTCTTGCAGAGTTTCTGGGACGTGTGCTGGCTCAGTGGTTGGCAAAACAGCCTCACATCTCCTGGCTTGTGGGTTTGATCCCTGCTCCTGGCTCTGCATGTGTGAGGAGCTTGGATGACCTCTGCATGTTTGTTCAGGTTTCCTCCATGAACTCTGATTACCTCCTGGAGTACATGTGACTATGTGAATTAGTGTCTCTAATTTTCCCATAATGCAGTGGACATTCATCCCATCCAGGGCCGCCAACAGGGGTGGGAATCCAGGTCAGCTGTCCCTGGGCCCTGGGTCAAGGGGGGCAGGAGGCAAAAGGACCCTCAAACCTTTAAATAAGCTACTGGAATAATTTGTCATAAATACATATTTATACATATATATAGTACTTGTGAGTCACACAAAAGCTTCTTATTTTTTATCTTACTAATTTTCCTTGACACGGTGGTCGAATGCCATTTTACATTCCCTCCTTAAAATGCAAATAATGGTTTGGTCCACTTTGTAGCGAGAGGTCTTTTGCCATGTGCAGATGGAACATGCCTGATGTGTGCGCTTTATAGCCAATTAGTGACCTGTGCTTAGTTGGGAAATGTGTGTCTGGGGGTGGGGGGAGATAGGGGGGTTCATCTTGTCCCTGGGCACAAGCAAGATACATAAGAGGCCTGATCCCATCCAAGGGGTCCCCTGCCCAGTGTTTCCTGGGATAGGCTCCAGGCTTGCTCTGACCCTGTGATAAGTGGTAAAGGGAAAATAGATGGATTTAGAATTTCTATGGTTAAGAAAAGGTAGGGGGCATATTTTCATTTTCCTTTTAAATCTGACACACCTTTGGTAAAATAAATTGGCCAGAATTTGACTAAATCCCTTTAATTGAATTATTCTGCCAATCAATATCTTGACTGCTATAGCAATGTAGGAATTCCTTTTTCCTGAAAGGACAGACCATATATTGTTGGGGAGCAGACGCCTTCAGGCTTAGGAACATAATCTTACGTACTTTCTCTGCATTCCTAAGCCTATGGAAGGTCACCACGTGAAATGGAGCAGGGAGAACCAATCAGCCAAAACTTACAATGACTGACCTACGAGCTGAAGAGTTGGCTACACTTAACCACAGTATGCTTTATTTGCTCTTTATGTTGGAAATCATGGTTTTACCACATAATTTTGTATTAAAATGAGGTCATGACACTGTATTTGGTGAATTACAGTCAGGGGTCAAAGAAAATGATCACCAGATTTTATTTATCCTGACTTACTAGGTGGGACCAAGTTTGTGTGTGTGTATATATATATATATCACACTCACACACACACATACACATACATATATATATCACACTCACTCACTCACTCACACAGACTCGGTGTTGAAAAAGTTAAGCACCCAGAAGTAATGGTGCGATTTGGATGTAATTTGGTAACCGTGCAGACCAGCGATGGGTATGTAAATGATTTGATTTGCAAGGAGCTGCCACATCTAGTCACCAGACACAGAGGATGCCTCACAGATGCATTACACAGCAGTACCAGCACTTGACGAAGTTTGATAGGGGTCGCATTGTGGGTTTGCATGAGGCTGGGTGCTTGTATTGTGGAATTGCCTGGCATGTGTGGCATGCAGACATCACAGTTGTTCGATGCTGGAACCAATGGGCACGTGAGGGCACCCACACACAACGTGAAGGTTTCGGTCGTCTAAGATCGACCACACCAAGTGAGGATCGTCGTATTGCGCGGCAAGTATTACAAAACCCCATGACATCTGCGCCTGCCTTCCAGACACAGGTATTGGACTTTCTTCAACACCCCGTGTCATCCCACACCGTGTCTCGATGACTGACATCAGCCGGATTACAGGTTTACTGTCCCATGCTTAGGCTGCCGTTAACACCAGTGCAGGGACAGCTGCGTTTGGAGTGGTGCTGTAACTGGGAGGCATGGACTGATGACAAGTGGCATAGTACCATGTTCAGTGATGAATCTCAGTTCTGCATTACCATGGATGACCGTTGTATGCGCGCATGGTGGCACCAAGGGGAGAGACACACTGGCGTTACTCCTGGCACCATGGTGTGGGGAATAATAGAGTATGACTTCAGGTTATCTCTGGTAGTGATTCAGGGGAAGCAGGACAAAGTGCTTAAACAACAGGATTTATTTCGAAAGGAGCAATAATCAATTTTTGGTATCATGGAAATGTTGCATGCATTCTGCACACTACTGGAAAAATGTGATTCCATCAATGAAGAACAATAGAGAATACACATGGCCAATCTGAGGCTCACAAAGGACTGTAACTAATATGGCTGTCCTGCATTAAGGCTAACAGGATGAACCTTCTAAACATTTTCTGATGGCAGTCAATCATGTGTGTAAATAATAATTACACAACAGGAAAGAAACAGGTAAGGTGTAATTTGAGATGGATATGCTCGTGGACAGGAAGAGTAGGAGAGTAGGTCCACCTGAAACGCAGTCAACCAGTGACCAACATAGATGCCATGGCATTGCTATGCCTACAGTTCAGTCCATGGACATTCACCTTGCGCACAATAACTGGAACATGCATTTTGCTTTTGCAGTGGGAATACATAATAGGTAGCATTCCCAAAAAGGACTCTTCAATCTTTGGACAAAGGGCATTGTGGGAAATTATCAGCCTTCTATATTCATGTCTATCAAACATGTTTATTCCTCTTTTTTAACCCATTTTTAGCAGCAAAGATCCCAGCCATTGTTTTGCCCTCTGTGCACAATACTGGCTGCATTGCCAAGGTCAGCACCAGGTTCCTTTCAGTCAGGAAAGCCACAGGATTTTGTTTGCTTAGTGGACGTCAATAGTTTCCATCAAATCTTTCATCACTCAAATGTAATACTATAATTTTGTTAATATAACAAAAATGTTCACTAGAGAGGACATTATGTGTTAAAGTATAGCAAGGCAACAAGCAGGAAGGAATATATTCAGTAATAGTGGGTTGAAGAAAAAAAATCTTGAACTGTGTTACATAAGTTAAGAGGCCCCCCCGAAAAAACATATGCACGGATATGATGCAACTTCCTGTGGCAAAGCCGATGTGGTCTAGCATGTGCTTTTGGCCTGAAACACAGTCTGATCCAGTACAGCTTAAGAAAGGGGTCTCCCACTTCCACATCTGCCAAGTTTCCATTTCCACACCTGCCTTCTTCTATTCCTCCAACAGAGAACTATTACGGTACATATTGCACGTCTCTCACAGTGAGTCATGTATATAACAGTGCCACAATGGTGATTAGGGCACCTAAGGATGCGTACAAACATCCAGTAATGAATGCTAATGCATCGACAGAACTGAAGTAACCCCGGATTGATGTCCTTAAACACGTGGTCAGACTGCTAAGGTCCGGAAACACATTAATTATTTCAAAGGGTTGGTTTAATGGTAAAAATGTTCGCTGTGTTTTGCTCTGTTGCACCGATTTGCTAAATGCACCCCGTAAATTTGTGTAGTCTATTAGGATGGTATTCCCAAGACCTCTGCAAGTCATCAGGACTGTCTCTAGCATATGGTTGTGACCTGTGCTTATATTTATTGTCAGTTTAAATACTACTAACTAAAGGATCACATATGTCCTCGATGACCCTAAGCACGTCCTATAAACATCGTTAGACATCTGCTATTGGTTTGGGTCTTCACCACATTCATTTTTTGCTGTATCCTTTCTTCCAGACTAATTGGCTGACAATTACCCAGGACAGGTTAATAGAAAGTAATCATCTTCACCAGATCATACGTACAAACACAGTGCTTGGTGGCAGCGCTGGGATCAGTCTGCAGAGCCTGGTTCATTCTCATGTCAGAAGGGACAGCAAGCTGGCAATCGATGACTGAAACAAATTACTAGCTTGTGGATATGAAAGGTTATTTCTCTCCCACAACCAAGCTGCTGTAAAGCTAGATGCCCATGTCAGAAATTGAGGACTCTGCTTATACACTTGTGCAGACCACAGAACCAAGCTCTCTGTGGAGGTGCTTGAGGTTTTGAGGCACTTTGTTGTTCTGCTGCTCTGGGCTGTTTTAATGGCCCATGGTATGGATCTCTGAATGGTTTAAATATCACTCAGCTAAACTCCGCTACATAGCACCAGCAAGGTAGGTGGGGCCACTGACAAGCCAAACGTTTCCATTTGTTGGTTACTTCCCCAAAAAGATATCTGATTGGCTTGCGTAAAAAAAAATAACTATGAAAAGGGCTAATTGTCTAAAAGTGACAATTTTTAATTGTTAATGAAAACACTTATTAATCCCAAAGCCCTGATGTACGACATCATCCAAACCTTTTGAATGAAGAAGTCGCCCATCGAAAGCGCAGCGTTCCATCATATCTGGAAGTAATTGTGCGGTTTTTCTGGACTCTGCAGCAGTGGAAGAAGCCAGATGTTCATTTTTTTTAAACACTGTGCAGCATGTGACAGCAGCAGTGAGTCACCGCCTGGCTCCCGACACAGAACCGAATACAGGCCAGGCGCTGAATAGAGCAGTGAGCACAACCAGCACGGCATTAACCCAGACTAAGGCCGCAATGGGCCTGGAATAGGGGAAAACCAGCATGGAAAGTTTTCTACCGATAACCAGCTACAGAATAAACCCCCCAACACACACACACACACACTACCTGCCTCACCAGCACTGGCAGACAGTTTCATAATCACTATTTCTATCAACAAGTTTTTAAAAAGATTACCAGGCGAGTTGTAAAGAATGCGATACCCAAGAAAATGTCTCCTTTTCCAAACATTTGGCACTTCATACATTCTCATATGTTCAAATGTCCGGCAGGCTGGAGGGAAGCAGTGAGAAGTCATAAGGAATCCTCCTGGAAAAGACGCCAGGAGCTCGCTCGCTGCCTTTGGCCTCCGTCAGCTGGCAGGGCCCCGCTGTTAGCGGGAAAAACAACACCGAGAGGCCCTCCTGGTCCGCCTCCCCTGCGCGGACTTCCTTCCTCTGAGGAGACCCAGGAGTACAGGCCGCCTGCATACCGCTTCCCACTCGCTCCTCTCTGCAGCGGGCTCATGGACATGCAGTGTTGCATGACATCATGCATGTGGGACAGCAGGAGGACAATGTTTTCTGGTGGCTGAGCATGGCACTAAGCTCGCATTTCTGCCTGTGTTTTAGAAGCGTGTTACCCCAGGGCCAACAGGGGAGCACACGGGGTAAGGAGATGGGTCTCTTCCTGCTTCATGGCTGTGGGCAAGGTTTGTTGAATTCCACAGCCCTGCGAGGAGTTGTTTTTATAGTGATCTATAACCGAGTACAGGTACATTTGTAAATACAATTAAAGGGTCTTACATTCAACAGCATTGGAAATCAAGGCTAAAATATTGCCATTTGAGATTGTTTTCTAATACAGCTAAAGTTCACCAAGTAGTGTTTTTTTTGTACAACCCAGCACATGCCAGGTCGACACTACTGAGAAATCTGCTGGTTTCAAAGTTGGAGATCAAGGACAACTTGAGATCAAATTCCCACGCTGTCTGGCTGATCATTCTGTACAAGTATTTACAAGCTTACAGCCAACGCTGGGCGGTGGGACACCAGGTGGCCCCCACTGGCACCGGGGGGGAGAAAGCCGACACATGGGGTTTAGTTTGAGCGAACACAGAGACAGACCGATTAGGGGTGTTAGTCTTAGTGGTAAACAAAGTCTTGATCCCTTTCATGAACGATAAAGGGGCTCGCTGGCCAGTGTCCTTCATCAGAGGTGTGGGGGGGAGGGGCAGAGCTTCACAGTAGGCAGATGAGACTCTTGCCTTCCTCGATCTCCTCCTGCACCTTGTCACTGGAGGTGGCGATCTCAGCCTGCGCAGAGAAGACGGCGCAGATGAAGGTGAGCGCGGTGCCGCCGATGGCCGTGTAGAAGGCCCAGCCCAGGGAGCACATGCCTGGCTTATAGGGCGACGCCTCTGCTCCACAGTAGGTCACGACCTTATCTGAACCCCAGCCAGCGGGATACAGCATTAGACCCAGGATTAGGAACAGGCCTGTGGAGGGAGAGGGAGAGACAGGCCTGTCAGTGCTCCAGCCATAACTCAACAGGCATGGACACAACGTGATGATCAGCCCATATCAGACATCAGCTCTTCTGAGAATGTAAACAATCAGTAAAAAGCCAAAGCTGGTATAGATCACGCCAGACTAGGCCTTATACTCCAGCTCGTGAAGGTAATTTAGAGAAAACAGCTAACATCATTGTAATTTGTCAGTTTGGGTCACAATACCGCAATTACTTTGGAGTTTGTATTCCAGGAATCTTTCGTATAGTGAATGTGTTATAGAGGCCCAGAACTGCTGGGGACATCATGGCGCTGTTGCCAGCTCCCATTGTTCCCAGTGTTGACTTTGTATCATAATAAGAATCAAAAAGGCAGGAAAATGTCCTATAACAACAAACGCCAGCGAAATTTTGCACAAACTATGAGAACCTGAGCAAATATCCACGTGGGGTTTTCACTGCCTATGGTTGGTTGTAGATTTTGCTTAACAGATGATTCTCCCGACCCCCCCCCACTGAGTTCAAGACTACGAGGCGGCCTAGATGCAGATGAAGATCCATCAAGGTGAGCCACTGACAAGTAACTATCGGAGAGAGGAGAGTGAGAAATGACATCTTTCACTGCGCCAACATCAACAGTTTCCTTAAATCAAAATATTTCCCGTTCCATTGAAGGCTGTTCAGATTTCCTGTCGCTTTGGGTCATAAGGAGATTTTCGGAGGCTTTCAGATCTTTCCGTTTTCCATGAGACCCAACAAAAATCAGCAGTATGGGTGACAGGTCAAGTAGACCCTTCTAAGGTAATGTTTTACAAATGGGTGGGGGCTGCACAAAACCGGATAGAGATGGAGGTTTTTGTAAGGCTAAGCCAGACACCTGTTCTCCTGTTCTGTAAGGGTGGCTGTAATATTCACCGAAGCCAAGCTGTAAGTCATATTTTCCATATTGACAGGTAATACTTGAGTACATTGCTGCAACTGAAAAGTGGACAAGAGCTTAACAGGATCATCCATGGCTTGAATGCCCATCCCTTAAAAGGAAGTGACCAGTCTGTCTTTGGGTATAGTACAGTCAAACATCAATGGTTATTAGTAATTAGTAAAACCAACATTATCCCTAACATTAAGTAGCGAATTCTCAATAGGCTAATCAACCCCTTATGCTTACATATAAAAATAAGACTAGAAATTAGTACTGAAAGAAATTAGTGTTTATATGTATTCTAACTTCCTTTTGTTGGCCAGATTTCTTTATGCAAAGACCAGGATTCCCCAGTTCCGATCCTGCAGGGCCAGTCTACAACACAGTTTGCAGATTTCCCTGCTCAAACACACCTACTAAACCCGGCAGTTATCTGATGAGCTGAATATGATGTGTCTGAGTAGGGAAATCTGCAAACTGTGTTGTAGACTGGCCCTTTAGGACCGGAACTGGAAAACCCTGACATGGACTATAATAACAAGATGTGATCTTGTGGTTTGATTAATTTCCTAGGAGACCCTCACCTTCACCACCTGAGCCCAAGGATTATGTCGGGATTTTCCACCCAGGGTTTTTCAGCGAAAGACACTGAGGTCATGGATGATGGACCGTCCCCGCGGTTAGCTGAGCTGGGTTCAGCAGGGCTCATGTGCACGTGGGGGCGGGTGTGTTTTTCACGTTTCTCAAAAGGCACCACTTGAAAAACAACCGGAAGCAGCGGCCAGGTTTTCCCCGGCCGTCGGCCGCTGCCAGTTTCCTGTGTCCGTTAGCAGATCGGGCAACTTCTCAGGCCGCTGACCCACATTTGCACATACTCACACGTTAACCCTTCAGAACCCAAGCTGGAGAGACAACAGGGGAATGACAGTTCTTTTCAGACAGAATCCAATGTGCAAACTCACTACCTGGCCACTTTAAGGTCACACATTTTTTGCTTTAGATGTAGTGGAGGGCAGCTGTGCTCCTGGGAATCCCAAATGCTGTGACTATTCTGAACTTTTGGACAGAGCAACGTGCTGGAGTGCATGATGACACAATTACCCGAGTTAATGTAGCTAAATAACTGTGCAAATCCAGCAATTAAGGTTAGACAAAAGTGACAAAAACAGACAGAGAGAGAAGGTAGTGCCAGTATTCTATGAATACGGACATTTAATCATTTTATTGGAGCGTATCAAATGATACTAATATATGGTTTGGAAGACAGAGGCACATCTTCCTGCATCCGTGGGGGGGGGGCGGTGGCTGCGCCTTCAGATACTGCTGCCCTGTGGCTGGGGAGACCTACTGACAGCGTTTAAATGGAGTCCTCCAGAGAGGCGATTTTAATCAGGGTTTTGGAAAGCTCCCAACTCTGCGGAGCAGCGCTCTGGTGCATGGCCGCAGCCAAACCTATAAAGCAGGAGCAGTGGCTTTGTGAGCGACTCAGGCGCAGCTGTTAGTTTTTCCAGGAGGTTTCTGAAACTGCGTCCCACGTCCCTACCAGCTGGGGCCGCTAAAGACGTGCGAGCAGGGAAAACTGGGAGTGAGCTGGGAACCTGACTGAGGTGTCACATGGTGGCTGGCCACCTGCAGGGGTGTGGCGCAACTGCCCCCTCTACACTGCCCCTTCAGTTCATTTTGATATGCAGCCCCTCCCAGCATAGCTGCCCCAAAGCTCTGGAGTCAGACCTTACTGTCACTAGCTGATGTACAGCAGTTAAGAGGAACAATCGCAAAAATGAACAGTGAATAAGAGCATGAAGATATTGGGGAGAGGATTGGGAACGGGGAACCCCAAGAGCAGGGCTGCCTACACTTCTAGCAAAAGTATTCTATATTTCCAGACAGGGCTGTGCATTGGTTTCTGTCTGACAAGGACCTTCCTAACCCTATTTGTCCCCCCTGCTTTGGTTGTGAAGGGTTAATGAGGAATGTGTCCGTGAATGTGGGTCAAAACTTTGATACAGGGGTAAAAAAACTCTGTGGGTCAACTGGCTACCCAACCCCTGGCAAGCTAACAGTATGCAGGTCAGAAAGCTTTGTGCGTGTGCGTGTGTGAGTATGTGCGTGTGTGCATGTCAGGCTGTCTGTGGATCATCAAGACGTCTGTAGGTCAGCTCTCTCTTCATCCTTATGCAGTTTTCGGCCCTCTGAACATCCCTGCAATTCTCCACACTCCCTGCCTGGGCTTTGGCGGGGGGGGGGGTTAGGGTGTAAACTTGGAATGTCTATAATGATCAATTGCTTCCACTCCTGTGAATTTACCACTTCCTTTCACAAAATGAATCATTCTGTCAGTCTAATGCGAACCTCACAAGCAAGCTGGGCACCTGATATGCCTGGAAAATGGCAAAAGCAGAGGCCTCCTGTCCAGCACTGTTCTGTATGCCTGTCAAGTCGGCATTTTTACACCGCTAGCCTTCAAAGCAGCCTCAGGGAGGAGGAGCTTACAGGGCGCCCACACTGGCTTCTCCTGCCCTGCCGCGCGTGAGTCGCCTCGAATGCGGAAATAGAAACTAGGTCATAAACTCTTTCCCCATGTTAGCTGGCCTGACAGCCAGACAGTTTCTGGTAACTGATGGGAGATGGTGTGGTTTTAATTCCCTGCCTTCCCCTCCCCAGAGAGGGACTCTGGGCTGGGATTTCAGAACCCCCTGACCCAAAGCGGCTGCGCTCACAGCCCCAGACGGCCTCTTTGGGGCAGTAAGGCCAGCTCACTCCTGCATGTGTCTTCGCAAGCCCAGGGCCGCTTCGTGAGAGGGGAGGCCTCCCTGGCCAAGAGTGACTTTATAATTGCCCCCATGGCCCAGCGCGATTTCAACAGGGCTGCTTTTCTGCAGCCCTCAGCACGTAATACTCTTGTAATTCCGATGACCTCAGTCTCGGGCCAGCATACTGATGTGGTTCGTGGTGGGGGGGGTTATTCAGCATGGGGTAACAGAAGGCTTGTGTCATACTCAAGGCACAGCCAGAGCTTCAACGGGGACAGAGACGTCCCAAAATGTGCCTGGGACTTATTAATCATACCAGTTACATCCAGAACACCTGACAGTCTCAGTTCTCATCCTCTCCAGCTACATCATTATGCCCCCATTATCTCGCTGATCTGTAGGATGCTTGCAGAACGCTGTTGTTGACAGCCGATCATTTGTGAAATGCCGCGTTGGTAAATCCCGCAAACGGAAGGGAAGTAAAAAGCAGGAGAAAACGGGCCCTGCAGATGAAATCCGCCAGGCGAGGTCCCCACTTCACTAACATAATAAGAGAACCCACCATGTCCTCATTTATTCCAAGCGTACCTTAACTGCGCCCGTTCTGTCACCATAAGCGACCCTCAGGGACTTTATTCTGTAGCCACAAGAGTCAATAAAGGACTGTCAGTGGTAGCAAAGGAGGAAAGGTTTAGGCTTGGGGCATATATCTAAGATGGTACAACAGGCGTGCTGAAAAAGCTTAACCACTACAACCACCTCTAGGTCATTCGCAAGCTGTCAGTAAATTTTACCCTCTTCCCAGTGCAACAATGACACTGACATGTGGTTTTGGGTCAGGACCAGCCTTTTGTCCTATGACAAATCTGGCAAGGAGCGTTTTTATTGCTCTTACCGTTAGCGATGATCATGTGACTATTTCAGTGCTGCAATTTTACCTGAAAGCTTTATTACTGCAACATACAGCACCAGTCAAAAATTTGGACACACCAAATATAGAAAAGTTTTTTGTATTTTTCTCTATGTTTTAGATTAATTTTAAAGACATTACAACTATAAAATAACAATAAACCCAAAAGGTTCAAATCCCTGGGTCGGCAGAGTGATCCCACCACTCGGTCCATGAGCACGGCCCTTAACCGCAGTTTTTTCAGGGACTGGCTGACCCTACTTTCTCCTCTACACCAGTTTCATGAGGTGGCCTGCTGGGATGCTTTTCCAGCTGCCCTGAAGGAGATACCACATATATGCTGAGTTCTCATTGGCTGCTTTTCCTTCACTTTCTGTCAGACTCCTCCAAAACCATCTCTACTGTGTTTAGGTCAGATGCGATTCACATGTGGTTCGAGGTCACATGTGATTGTGACACTATCACTCTCCTTTGTAGGCGGCATGTCCAAACTTTTGACTAGCACTGTATCTCTGAATAATTATCGTTATTTTTCATGAGAATATAAAGACCAGCATCAAATCTTTTCTACTGTGGTCAGATCAACCCAATATGAAATCTGTACAAAACGAACCTTGGACTGGCAGCCAAACTGTCCCCTGATACTGGTGCCCAGTGTTGATGGCTGATAACTTGGAAAAAACTAGCCTGCATTTCTGCATCTCCAGAAAGCCTTGGTAGCCCTGAAGAAGCTATTGTGGAAAACTGGAAAAAATAAACAGTATGAAGATTGTGTAAGGGCAGGCAACAAATACTGTACAAGTAACCAGCCAACGAAGTGCTTTGAGATTACCCATATCCAGGTATAACGATGCAAAGCACTTATTGTGTTTAATTTTTTCAAGCCTCCTGTAACTCAAATAGGTACAATGAAACAAATAGGGGCTTCTCACTGCTTTATGAATTTCATGTTGCTAGACCAGTTATCACTCATGGCAACAGTATCTACTGGGGGGGGGGCAGAAAAACAAAGCAGGGTACAGTCCAGCTGCAATCATTAGCAGCGAATAGCCAATGGATGAGCCCGTGTAAGAATCTTCAAGTCCAGCCACACCCCTGCACTTGTCGAGCAAGGAAAGGACACCCTTAACCCCTGTGTTATTTTTGGGGTCGAAGTTACCCCAGTCCATTTTCAAAATGGGGTTAAATTCTATAGATTCTAGAATTTAGAACGGACGAAGTAAAATACACAAGGGTTAAGAGCATGTGTGCTGCACACAAAACACTCAAACCACATTAGAATTCAAGGTAAATGTGTTATCAAATATAACGTAAATATTAAGACAAGTGGCTTAGCTGCTCACCATGTCGTTTGCTTGTCAGACAACAGACAGGAGTGAACATTCATAAAAAATTAATGCAGTAGTCGTGGGAAGGGATTTTATGGAATGTTTCTCGATTACGCTTCCAGGTTTCCTGTAATATCTTTTCTGTAAATGACATAGATTTCTGAGGTGAGCTACTTTCCAAACCCTAGTCTTCGTGAAATATGTAGCTGTTTTTCTTCCAGTTTTAGAGACTGAAATGTGCCACAAAATGCTTTTTCAACATTAAGCTGCATCTGCACAGCACCTGCATCTTAAAAACAAAGGCCCTCCATCCCCCCCACCCACCCTTACACACAGGACTGGTCTCCAGCTAGTTCCTACCATATCTGGGCTTATGTCAGGTTCTATTTTATTAGGGGTTCAGCTGCATGTTGTGTCCCACCCTTCACAATCCTGTTGCTTGGTGTAGTTGTCAAAAATGTATACTGATGTGTTAAACTCCAAATGCTACTATAAATGCCATATGTGCTTGTGGCTTTAAACTTTACCATATATCTTTTTTTGGAGAGGGGGGTTAGCTAAAGAGAAAAAGAAAAATTACAAGTGGTGAAAAGAAACAGAAGCACTCAAAGTATAGGTCAGAATCACCACTAGCCATATGTATGAAGGTATCAAGATGAGTCAAAGAGTTATTGTTGTTATACAGTCTGTTAGCCGTTTATTTCCTATAAGTTTTTGCTTGACTAGACTGTTTTGAGAGGCTAAGAGAGTAAGAAGCTCCTTTAGTTAGCAGGAAGACACAGTTTATTATACATGGGGGCATTAATTGACAGCTAATAAAAAAGCCCTGCTCGTAATGTGACAGTGAACGTTTGGCCTGGCTCAGCTCACTTCCTGTCCATTCTGCTCCCAACCCGAGGCCCAGGTTTGCATGTGGAAGTCTTTGGGACTTTACATGCTCTGATAACCCAACATAGCCCTTGCTTGGAAATCAGTTTTGACTACAAGTGCAGTAGCGAGAGTGACGAGAACCCACCTCCCAATCTGATGCCTCGTGGTGGGTACTCCTGGCAGACTGAGCCTTTGGACAACTGCGGCACCAGTTTGTTCACCAGCGTTCACCAGTGCAACACTGGGCATATTTAATCACTCTTGAGGTTAATACTAGAACTGGAGTCAAACAAAACTCAGCAGAAATGTCCAGGGCAGCCGAGCTTACCAGTAAGCGAGTAACGATGGATGTGCACTTTAGGGATTCTGAAACATCTCAGACCCTACAACTAAGCAAGTAACACAATGTGAGCCATGTGGCGCATTCATAAAAGCTACTTTGCACTATAGCTGGGGGAAAATCCCCAGTCCTGAAAAGACATCTTCTCACAGAAGAGGTTATGGAAAAAATATTGCATAATGGAGAAACGTAAGTAAAATAAACACACTCCTGAATATAAATTCACTAACCCAATAAGCAGACATCGACGGATATCTGTTCAAACTCATGAAAATGAACAAACAATGGTAAGAAAACAAACGTTAGCACACAAATCAGCCTGAACCCAATTGTGTAATAAACCTGTACGGCCATTTGGAAAATCTATCTCCCGGTCGAGTGTTAGGTTACATCCAAACACGCAGTGTTCCATTTCCCCTCTACTCTGGGTCAGCATACTTTGCAGAAAACACCCAAATGAGGAGTTCAAAAGAAAAAAAAAAGCCAACAAAATGAGAAAGTGGCCCTTTGGTTGTGTGTGAAATTACCGGCCTAGACAATGACAACATTTACTCATGGCACAAACATCATGCCGTCCTCCGGAAAAAAAGACACAGGGTTTGAGTGAAAATAAAGTAAAACTACTACTACTCAAAAATAAAGTTGATATCCCTGAAAACTCACTTCTTTCAATCACACCAATGCAGGTACCTACTTTCACTGGGATGTATTTTGGGAGTATGAACTATTACGGGTAGAGATCTCCACAACTATATGCTATTTATGTGCAGGCATAAAGTGGACCTGAAATTTTTTGTGTGCCACACTGGGGAGAGCCTACATTTAGGACAGATTACGCACCACAGAACATCCTTGAAATACCTTCTTAACATTATGTGGCATTTGGTGTGCCTCCTGGCTCTCTTTGTGGCTACAACACCTCTCATTATAAGTACTTTCTGCACCGATGTGCCCAGAGAACTTGCCCGAGATAAAAGCTCCTTACAGGAATTCATGAATACATATTTGCAGCACTTTACAAAGTGATACACCTTTTTCAAAAGGATCTTTTTACCAGCGGATATTCCTTTCACTTCCAGTATCCATAAAAATTTTCTCCGGAGAGACAGAAAATCCAAAAAACAAAGGTGAAACGCGACCATGGGCTGGCGCCCCATCCTGGGTTATTTCCTGCCTTGCACTTCCGGGATAAGACCCCCACTCGACCCTGAATAGGAAAAGTGGGTACAGAAAACAGATGGATGGACAAATGTCAAACAAGGACCCTGTCTGTATGAGATGGACATAATCTCAACCGTGGCAAATGGACATTTCATCTCCTTTAACTAACTCATGGTTTAACTGACATGATCTTCTTCCTTGTCCTCTTATCGCTGGCCATCTTCTTGGCTTTCTGATGCTTTGGGTTCAAACTAAGTGGCCAGTGAAGCCCACGCATACTGACAAAGCGCCTGTGGCTCAGTAATATTCCCCATCCTTTCAACACGTGAGCAGAGCGACGGCAATGCTTCCCATGGCACTGTGTGGAGTCACAGGTCAGAGGTCAAATTCTCAGCCAGCTCTCAATAACTCCTTTAATAACGTTAGCTGACTGGCTCATCTAATCTGCCTTCACATCTGCCTCTCTCAACAGGAAATTACCTAGACATCAGATTCAATTATTGCCCAAAGCTGAGAGCAGAGATAATCATGTGGAACCATCGCATAATACTTTGATGTTACCTTGGATACAGTAAACCAAATTGTGACAGCTCCCAAAGATATTGTGTTGAAAGCGATATTAAGTGATGATGTGTTAGGACAAGCAGTCTAAGAAGCTACCCTTCCTAATTGAAAGTCTCAATGCCTAGTTGTGGTGCCATCATCTACAGGCCACTCCCTGGCATTATAGGAGATAGCTGCACTACACCACACCTACGTGGGCAGATGATGAGAACCTGACACGTAGTCCTACATGACCGCTCCGAACACACGGCTGAGTGACATGCCCCCAGCCCGACCCCCTCAATCACCACTCCCAGCTGGCCACCCCATGTGCGACACGGAACCCTCCCACCCTCCATAATGGTGCGAGAGAGCCTTCCACAGAGGAATCACTTTGGCAGCTGGAAACAGCGCTGGCAGCCCAATGCTTTCCAAGCCATAGATCTCCCTCCAGACAATGCTGCCCCCGCAGATCAAATCACCTCGTGCTTCTCTCGCCAGATGATGCCAGTGAACATAAATATCTGGGACAGTATAATCCATGGCAACCCCCCTAAGCATTTATCATAATCCCACTCTCATCATGTCTACATCAAGTCTAAGAGAATGATGCAGTATTAGAGAAAACTTTCTGGGAAATGGTCAACGTTGATTCATTGTGTTGGTCGATGTTTAAGTGACAGTAGGGCTTAGCGGTAATGCCGTTTGTCCAGAGAACACAGAAGATATAAAAAGATTGTCAAGACTTCTCTTTCATGCTCTGGGAGTCCAAGGCAAACATGAATCGCACAAAGGAACCGAAAATACAAGGCAGGTGCTACAGGAAACGCACAACAAAAACAGGATTTTTACAAAGTATCTCAGCTGAGATCAGGGACCAAAAAATAAAACAACTAGGATAACAGGGGTGGGGGGTGTGGGGGTGGACAGAAGTCTCACCGGCGATGCCCTGCAGGAGGCCACACACATTGAAGATGCTCTTCTTCATGATGCTCTGGAAGCACATGGTGAAGACAGAGATGAAGGCCACAGCACACAGCAGCAGGATGCCGGCCGCCAGGAAGATGGAAGTGGCCTGCCAGAAGCCGCTGGCAATCTCGCCGAAATGGACGGCATAAGGCCCACACAGGACATCCCGACGGAAGCCAGTCACCTTGATGCAACGGCCATAGATCCCCAACGTCGGACGATAAGGTTCGGGGGAGATGTGCGAGTCTAGCTTGGCCTCAGGCACCCGCGGGGAGCCCACCAGCCAATCTGTGCTCATGAAAGCTATGAGCTCTCCGAAGGCCACCACAATGCTCAGCAGAGTCCACAGCATGGAGCGGCAGGTCACGATCACATGACACATGGCGGCGGGTGCGGGCTCAGTTCCTGTCTTGCGTGTCCGAGGCAGTCACGGGCCTTTAGATGCTTGCCTTGGCGCTCTGAATGTTATACCCCCTTTAGAGCAAAGAAGGGCAGCTCACGGTACAAGGAAGTGCAGTGAAAAACATTCTCAGGTGTGGCGTCGTCAGAGGTTTCCCAGGGTTCCGGTGAATGATTAACCGCTTATCTTATCTCCCGCCAACGTCTCAGCTGTCGGGCTGTTCCCCCTCCGCAGTGACTTCCTGGTATGACACGTCGATCCCTCTTGCTTTGGGTGCCTCGTCACGACGCTACATCTTACTGCAGGAGTGTCATCAGGGCCTGCCAGCTGACATCACTCTGGGGAGACACCTAGGAGAAAGGAAAGAAAGCAGCAAGAGTGATTTTTGTGAAGGCCAGAGCCATTTAAAGGGTCAGGCGGCACCGCCCACTAAACCATAGGGACAGCGCTGCAGCCGCCCACATCTCCCTGACACGCCGTTTGTCTCGCGGCCTCTGGGAACACCCACCACCCCTGTGGAAGTCATCAGAATGAAGTCAAGGCTGGGGCTGACTGTTTGCACTGCGGAAATCGCGGTGCCGCGCACTTTCCAGGCGGGATTTCACGCCATGCTCATTCCATTCCGCTCTGATAATGCGAGGAAGCCGGCTCGACTTACAAACTGACGTCCTTTCGTTATAAACGAATAGACTACAATAGAGATGTGAATCCTCAGGCCATCCAGCGTGATCATTCTGACTGAGTATGAAAGGCACACATAAGAAGAACAGGGTTCAAAAGGACATTGTTTACTATGTTTAGAAGTTATTGCTTCTCATAAATGAATGAACACGATTTCTCTTCATGCTGCACAATATGAAATTTATAGGAGAAATTCATATATAATTTTACTATGACAAATATAGTTCATGTATTCAAATTTTTATGGGGACTCTCCATTCATTTCTATAGGCACAAGCCTAATCCCAACTATGACAACCTTAAATCCTACCCAGCCCTAACCTTAATTAGAAGTAACCAAACAAAAGACTTTTGGCATGTTTAGTTTTTTGATTGCAGTCACTTTTTTTAAAATGTATTTATTTGTTTTTCAATAAGGTTTATATGGTTTATATTGTGGGGACCTGAAAAATATTCCCTCAAGCTAAAAATGAATGGATTTTACCACATTGCGGGGACCAAATGTATAAGATATACAAACAAAATACAAACCCACACACACACACACAGAGGATATGCTAAATGCTGATAACTATGAGTTTCCACACTTTTGCGCAAAAGTGTTCACTATGTTGATAAAATGTACAATTCTTCCTAGAAAATGGACTTGGGGGGAAAAATAAGATATTCCTGACAAAGCTCTCAGAAGTCCTGCAATGGTATGTCTGTTTAAAAAAAGGCAAAAGGAAAAAAGTATTGCCAGGCAGCCCGGCAGCCCTGAGAGGATGCCTTGTGCTGCATGTTAAAATCAGTCACGCCTGGCCTTTGAAGTGTGTGTCTTTATCGTTACTTTTGAAGTGCAGTGGGCCAGCAATCCACTCAATGTTTTGCTTCACATACATGCTGCCCTGTGTTTTGTATTGCAAGCATAACAAGAATCAAGTGTCTAAACCAACTGAGTAGTCAGATGCAGTCAGGGGAAATGAGGGGGTGGGAGTGTTTTATATGGAATAGCACAATGTAACACTGCCTCCCTTAAAAAAATGCCACCACCAACAAAACAAAATCAACAATAACAACAACCCAAATAGTTATAGGCAAAGCTGGCAAAAGTTTCAGTTTGCTTAACTCATCGCTTTACTTCACGGGCTATATGCAATACATCACAAATGCTTCTAAACTGATTGACCTTTTAATTATATTTCTCAAATTCACCATTTCCATACATGAAGGACCACTGAAGTATCGATAATCTATTCTATATATATGTATCCAGTACAGCCTTACTGGTAGCCATGGAACTTATCCCAGGAAACACAAATCACAAGACAGAAATATCATAAGCCTGGGGACGCCCTGGATGGGACACCAATGGAATATTAAAGGCCTGGGGACATCCCAAATGGGACACCGATGAAATATAACAGGCCTGGGGACACCCCGAATGGGACACCATTGAAATATCACAGGCCAGAGGACGCCTGACTGGGACACCAGTGAAATATAGCAGGCTTGGGGATGCCCCGAATGGGACACCAATAACATATAACAGGCCTGGAGAAGTCCTGGATGGGACACCAATGGAATATCAAAGGCCTTAAATTCTTCTCATACTGCCCTGTGCCCAAACCCACACTGGACAACTAATTCAGTTCTTCACTTGACAAGAGCAAATATTATTATATAACAAAGAAATTATTTGTTGAAGAATCTTATACATTTGCAGGTATGTTCTGTCTAGTAAAAAAAAAAAAAGTCAAGTGGATCAAACCTGCCACCAGATTCTGAATGATTCTTCCCAACAACAAGAACATTAAACGCTGGTGTGACTCAGAGGGTACGAAGTCTAAGCCCACTGCTGTGGGTCTGGTAAGCATGGAGATACCTTTGATAAACACCAACCGTCTGTGACACTGATATTATACTCTTACCTTGGAAAATGTGTCTAAAACAAACAAAAGCAGGCTTTCTTCATAATTGCCACAGTGCCTTGTGTGGTAGGAAATCTTATCTTTAGAAACTCATAGGTTACATTCCAGAAGTTTCCCATGTGTTTATCTGGGTTGTCCGCGAATCTGGAGTAAGGTCGGCTTTATGGGAGGACACAGTTTATCACGCATATCTTGGAAACGTTTGTGGAGACTCCACAGCAGCAGCCATCCCTCCCGATTCGACAAATCACGCTTGGAAAAACACTGGCAGAGCGTAGCTACACACTAATGCATTGTAATGGACTGCTGTTGTTCTCGCCCATTATGTACTAAAATACACCTGCAAGCTCTTTGTGCATTATCTGCCTTACACTGCGTTGGACAAAAGCATCTGCCAAACAAATACAAATTTAAAAATGAGGAGGGGAAGAAATTAACCACCGTGGTCAAAAAGTCACATAACTCTGTCTCCAAGGCTCCACCCGATTGCTACATTCACTATAGTGTTATATTGTTTACTTGAGCACTAATATTATCCTGAACCGTTTTTTAAATATTGGCAAGCAGGAAAACGTGTGCTGGTCTGTGAGTTTGACTAAAGAACATATTTCATCTAATGCCTGTATGTTTACATGTTACAGTAAACAAAGTGCTTTTTTGCAACACTTCTGTTTTAACAACTCCATGGATTTTTGACCCTTATCTTCTCACTGTAGATTAGGGGTAAGCAACCCTGATCCTGGAGTGCCGGTACCCAGCAGGTTTTCCATGCTACCTGATCTCTGATGAATCACACCTGATCTTAGGCAGATAGGAACTCCTCAGGCAGGATAGAAAACCTGCTGGGTACCGGCAATCCAAGATCAGGGTTGCCTACCCCTACCGTAGATGAATCCAGATTTGTTGTCCATATCTCCGTCACATTGCTCCTCTATACACTCCTTCACGACAGCACATGAGCTCAGGTCCAGCATGTGCAGAACATGCCCACAAAACAATGTTCACCTCAGAGATAAGGGAGCTGCCAGCATGTGACCGGGTGGCATGTTTAGAATACAGCCCACACTGGCTAGGCGTTCACCTGGCTGTGAGTGCCTTGGCACCCAGTCACACCTGCCCTGCAGAGAGGTGCCAGGCGGGTTCTGGCACCAGGCAGGCTGGGTAAACGGGGGACTTCACCTGGCACCACCTCTCTGGGTACGAGCAGAGCTCGGCTTTCCTGTGCAAACACGATGGTGTTTTCTTCTCACCAGCTGCATGGCACAGAAACTCAACACTGTGTGAACCACATGTGAAGATGGGCTGGGACTGCCACAGCCATGGCATATGAAATGAGGTCAATATGAAGGCAACTTTCCTTACCACATGTATGCGCCTGGATTGTTTGGCTACACTTCAACATTGCCCATACCCTTAGAGGAAAAAACATTACACTGCACAAAGGTCCCCGGAGACAAGCAGTGTGGGCCTTCTTTCTTGGCAAAATATTATGGCTTCCGAACAGCTGTATCATGTACCTGTTACTCCCGAGTAATCAAAATACTTCAAAATAGGGGCAATTTGGCCCGCCTCATGTCAGGGAATTCTGTCAAAATGTGCATAGTATAGGCTATGACTGAAACCGAAGGTCACAAAGGTGGACTTTAACCAGCACTGTTGTTCAGTGCTTGTCTGTCTATTGTCATTCTTATTTAAGGTTTTAACCACACACTGGTTACAGACTGCAGGGTTATAAACATGCTTCATTGTTCTAACCCTGTCATATTTCTGGATGAGCTCGACTAAGACTGGAACACAGTGTCGAGGAACTGGAAGGAAGTATCAGAGGACCAATTAACAAGGAAGAGAAATCAGATAACTAATTCAATACTATTTTAAATGCATAAAGTCTCATTAAAGAGTAGTCAATATCAGAATTTTTAGACCATCACTTTTGACTTTCATACTTACATACACCGAATTTCCGCTTTGTGAAAGAGGTATGAAAAACACAAGAAAAAAAAAAATCCTTATTATATGACCAATAATTTACTTGCTGATGAATACCAACAATGTAAATGTTCTGGAATGCAGCAACAGGGAATGAAGTCAGAAGGTCCCATTCTCCCCCCCCCCCGCCTTCCATAATGAAAATCCCAAACATAAACTAAACAGTCTGGTAAAAGAAGCCTCGGTGAATGTGCGTGCACTGTCGGCCGCCTGCTTTCATAGCGCACGCCACTGACCCGATGGCGTAGGCCGAACCCTTCTAGATGAGGTCAGACCTATGACTGGAGGGAGACTTTTGTTTTCCATGAATCATTTGGGTTTTAGGGATGAACTGTAATATGGGAAACTTAGGGACAGCTTCAGTCTTGGTTGAGGTAGAGGGGCAGTGAGTAGCTCAGTGGGATAAGTCTGTCTGTCATCAGAACAGTCACATGTCCGTGGGCCCTTGAACATGGCCCTTAACCCACAGCTCCAGGGGCGCCGCACATTGGCTGACCCTGTGCTGTGACCCCCAAGCTATGGAGAGCAAGATGGGGTCAGCAAAGAGAAGAATTCCAATGTACTTATGCAAATAAAGGATTATTATTAGTAGTAGTAAACTGTTCAGCCGAGGTCATACTATATCAGACATCCCCCACCCCAAAACAGCTGCAGAAAACCCAGATCTCTCACTTGATCAAAGTTAAATGATGCCATAGAATGAGACAAAGCCATCTCTTAGTCGATGCTCATCTGATAAAAACATTCACGGCCCCAAAACCAATAATGCCTGGAAAATCTAAGAAAATACATTCAGCTGGCAAAACCATGAGGCATGACCTTGGCCTGCTGAAAACTGCACGATGGGTTAAGAGTTCATATTTTGCTACAGAATTTGATTCCACATTTGGTGCAGGTCAGGGGCAGGGGTCTTCGCTTAGTAACGATGAATACCATCTTAGGTAACCCAATTACTGTTTTATTTGCTGATCAAAGTAGAAACCCAGTAAATGTATACAGAGTGGAAAATTTATGATGCACGTAATTATGTTTCGGAATAACCTAGTCACATACCTGGGGCAAAGGGGGCAGTTAAATCTTTTACGGTTCTAATTACATAGTGATACTGTGACTCGGAGGCCCAATTTTGTGGGCACCTGCGCCGCCTCTCGGCGTGACCCTCGACCCCTGAATTAGGGGCTGGCACCATGCAGCTCCTCAGGTGACCATGTGCATGTCCTCCAGCTCTCATTAGTTACAGGCCTGTGGGCATCGCCTGATCGCGTTTGCTGAGCTGGGGCTGAACTTTCAACCCTTCTGGTGACCCAAGCAGGTCTTAGTGCTGAAAAAGCCCTAACACATGGGGTGAAGAGGTCAATGGAGTTGGGAGGCAGTAGATAAGGGTCATGGTTCCCTAAAGCTAGGGTTAATAATAAGGGCCATCTGCTCCTGCCAAAAGGTGGACCTTTGAGTGTTGCTACATAACGCCAGTCACATGGTTACTGAACCCTTGAAATGAAAAGAGCTTCAAGTTATCATAGAGCCCTTGGGTAACTTAAAAGTATGATGCTCTTGGAGTTTTAGCTGGTGGTGAGCAAATCCACCATAGTACAGAGCCTTCTGTTAAGGAAACAGGCCACATCATCTCACTAGTATCTGGAAAGGAGGTTAATGATTCCTTGGGAGAAGTTCTCTCAGGGCTTTAATGGTGAAATCGAGAACCTCAGGGAGTTTGGCTTTACAACCTGCCATATTACTGTGAACATCTGCATCACTAACACTTTAGGGAAAAAATGGCAGAGCTCAGGATCGCCTTATCTTCTCAACATCGACAGCTGTCCTTTTCAGCGAGGGCACAGTCATGAGCTTCCTTACCTTGCTGCTAAACACACGCAACTAAGTTATCAACACTTAAGCAACCACAATAACAACACTGAGGACAGTAACACTACAATAATGCTATTAACCATGCAGGGGTGAATGATGTCTGTGCGGGGCTGAAAAATATATTAAGTCGTCTTTCCTGTATCATGTTTGGATTTCATACCTCTGACTTCTAAAGGCAATGAAGTTCCAATAAGCACAGCTGCGCCGTTTCAAACGCAGGATATCTGACACACAATTGTTAGCACAATTTTCCAGCAAAACAATAAAAAGGAATCTTCAGAAGCCTCCAGTGATGCTGAAGTAACGCAGCTGAGCGCTGTAATAATTTCCGAAACGCTCCGCCTTTGCGTTTCACACGCGAATATGGCATCGCAGCACTGGCATAAAATCAGCCTGTGAATCACAACGAGTGCAGTCGTATGTAACGCTTGGAACAGGGAAGGGATGAGTGACATGCGTGGTATGACCCCTGGCTTGTCCTTTGTTTTCTGTGCGCCTTTAGCGCCACTGGGAGATTCTGGGAGTCGGGTGAAAGTGAAGTCATGTCTGCTGAGTGCTGGATAAAATCCCTCTGAAAAAGCCATTACTGTGCAAAGACTCAAACCAATAACACGTGATGGGGGTGACTGGGAAAGCGAACATCTGAGAGTCTCTGTTCAAGACAGAGCGTGTTCACTATCAAGTTTGATATTTGAAAAAAAGGAGAGGGCAGAATGCTTAAGTGTAATAAAAGGGATAATGCTGAGGACGGTGCTGCCACAGGATTAAGAGAGTTACATGCCATTTACAAAGTAAACTAAGGAGTCTGTTACATTGATATATTCCTAGCAACATTTTATAAGATTAAACACAGTATATTACTGGAATATTATAATAACTGCATGTCCTGTGCAGGGTCATGGGGATCTAGAGCCTGTCCTGGAAGCTTTGGTCACAGCAATCACCCATCACAGCAACACAATAATATATGTTATCAAATGAACTCACATAAAAATTACAGCCAAGTGCATCAAGCTTAATATTATTACATCCCCAGTCTGAAGTGCAATTCCTTAAAAGTACATCCCACCCTACCTTCTCCCATACCCCTCTCTCTCTTTCTCTGCCCTGCACCATCCCCTCCCCCCCGGAGGGGGGGCTCACGGGGTGGCCGTATTTCACCCCGGGACCTGGGTTACAATAACAAATCCCATGGCTATGAAGGGCACATCAGGATCCGAGGGAGAGTTTGTTTTTGGATCCCGCCCACCTCCAAGCGTCTAGGGGCCATTTCAGCAAACAACAGCACCTCTGCAGGGCCTCAGGCAGCCCCAGTGACACTGAGCCCCGAGGCTCTGGGGCACTCAAAGCAAAAGCCGCCTATAGTGAATATTTGCCACCCAGCACTGCCATATTATTCCCATAAACGCTTATCCAATACAGAATAATGGTGAGCAATAGACGTATACCAGCAAGCAAAGAGCATGAGGTGTAGGAATACCCTGGCCAGAAGGGCAGAAAGGCACACACCATACGGAAAAGTCAGAGACACCAATTCACCTAAACACTCAGGGTGTTTCTCAAATGCAAGAAAGCAAAGATGGTACGTGTGGTCTTGGCATGACTGGTCTTGCTAACTTGCCTCCCAAGAACGACCTTGGGGACAATGAACCATGGGATTGGTCTAGTTTGGTGTGGATGCATCCAATGTATCCTTGATATTTAGGGCGGGGGAAGAACAACATCCAGGGATTTTTACCATCCTCTGTACTTGTGTTCTTAGTATTGGAACTGATCTTCGGCAAAGATGGCGTAAAATGGGTACACGAGAACACAAGTATGGTCAGGTATGCATACTGAGAAGCAGCCATATTTTTGATCTGCAGGAGGGAATAGGAACTTCAGGTATAAAAGTGTGTTTATCCGTGTAGTAACATCAGCAGCTAGCCTGCTTGTTAGCAGCAGATGTTGTTCGCCTATATGTTAGACACCAGAGAACAAAATTAAAATCTGACATCTACTGCTATAACAATACAATAATTTCTGGGAAGAAGCATTATTTTTCCTAACGGTCTTGAAGGAGAGAAAAAGATCATCTGCACACATATGAAAGCCCAGCTCCCTAAGGAACAGAGCAAGATCTCTTTACTTTGTCCGGTTACCAACCACTGCACAACTGTTTGTTTCAGCTTCACTCCGGCAAATGACTTACACATGTATTCCAGTTAAACAGGAAGTGGTTGGATTAAACAGGAAGTTAATGGGCCTGGCAGCCTGATACATCCAGATAGTGCTAAAATGGAAGCAATCAGAATTAATGGGTAGTAATATGGCGAATTCTTATTCAAACAATATATGTTAATGGCCTATAAAATCAATTTTCAGCCTTTTTTCCTTCACTCGCACCACTTTACGAACTTCATAAAAACTAGCGATTCACGAGTTCACATTTTCACAAAGCCCCTCCTAAATTCTACATTTCAATTTAATTTTCTTATTATATAAACTGCTATTTAAAATGTTGTTTAGCTGGACATGGGCTAGTCAAAGCCAGCTGAGTTTTCTGAGAGTCTCTCTATTCTCGGTGAAAGTAACCTAAAGAAGTAAGTGGATGTTTCATTGAAGCTCTGGCACAGCAGTTTGCCTGTCATCACAGCTGCACTGACAGCGGCTAAGCGACAGCCTTCCTGCCGATAGCGGCCTCAGAGACCAACTGCAGCCCTCACAAAGAGACGCGAGCTTAGGATAGACTGCAAAAAGCCACGTCCAATCATCCCAACTGCCTTCTAATTGATTGGTCTTGGCAGCTGTGATCTGAGACACTACACACACATTCACATCAAAGAGGAGAGAAAGAGTGCAGGCCAGTGTAAAGGGGGGGTACAGCAGCAAACACAGAAATTCATTAGATGCATTGTCTTTTTAGCACACAATTTTCCCAGTCAAATTGCTTTGAGAACTCTGTTAATTTGTTTAAATGTTACTTCAATGAGAAAAAATAAAGTTAAATCATCTGCATGAGTGGGTCTGAATGTTTACTCTAAAGTCATTGTAGGGAAATCTGTATGAGTCCTCTATAATTTTCATGATGCTAGACCATCCGGACAATGACAGGGACTGTTCAACGCCTCCAAAAGTGGAACCTGTTACACATGGCAATCTCATCTTGCTCTGTCCATTCCCCAGAGCAAATTTTCAGATCAGACATGTCTAAAATTGTGCACGCTTGAGAAGCAATGGATACATTTTGACGCATATCCTATTCTGAAGAGCTCTTAAATTATACAACATGGAACTGATGGTACTGTGAGCCAGGGCATCAAAGTCTTTGGCTTTAAGAATTAGATTAAATGCCAAGGACTGTGAGCTTCAAAAAACCCATTTGTTAGTGCAGAGTGTACATGTGAGTCCCGAAATCTCTTGATATGCTGCCTACACTTAGAAGAAGCATCTGTGCCTATTTAATCATCCTAACAGGAAAAAAAATGACTGATTAATCAAAACTTGTTGATAAACAGAAAATACAAGTCTTTATGCTACAAGTCATTGTCATTGGTTGCATGAACAATGGGGGGGTGGACTCCCTGTGTCACCTTCCTGAGCTATGAGCTCTTTGAGCCACCTCCCCGAACCATGTAACCATAGCTTGTCATCTTTAATGAAGCACTTGGTCAAACAACAGGAGACCCTCAGCTAATTTTTCAGCTATCGGTTTCGAAACAGACACCCTTCATTACGTCTTGGGAGGAAACGCATAAAAAGGTCAGAATTCAGGTTGCAGATTGCTGTCCCTGTTATTTCTCCTGCAGACCCCCCTCCCCCGCAAAGAGGCTCCCTGTCCATTGGCGGTTTCTGCACATTTTTCCCTACAACCCTTCTCACCATACTCAACCGTGGCGATGTTACATTACAAAGGAGGCACCCGATTCGCTTACTCAGTTAATTTATGCCATGACCATCCTTATATTATAATTAGATTTTATTTCATTCAGGCTTAATTTAGTAAAACTAACGACTAAATAACTAGAGTGGAAAAACAGGCACTGCAAATGACGTTGATTAATTTAATTTGATTATATCTTTCATTCCGCTTATGTTTCTGCGGGCAACATTTTCCTCTCTGAGATGAGCAGGGAAGCATAAACAAGGACTGTAACTCATTAACTCTGTAGTTTAATTTTAAGGAGGCCACAGCTAACACTGACTTGACATAAAAGGTTCTGAATTCATTCGCAGTATTTAGCAAATTACCCACCTACCTTAAGAAAAAAAAAAACACGCAGTATCTCGTCATCTCCACCATTTGTAACAATACATCTTCAGAAATCACCCATTATTACAATAATGTCCAGAGCTCATAGTTTCCACGTGAGCACGGAGCCAGAGTGAGCATGTTGAAGTTATCAAGGCCTGTTTCATGAAATCAGTGGAAACTGACGTCGTGATTGATGGAGAGACCTGGCATTTGGGCCAATGAGCAGCTGATGTTCGCCATGGGAGAAATGTTATGCACTCTACAGCAAGAAGACGGGCCAATTTGGCCTGGGGCTCTGAACTCTCTTATAAACTTCATATTATTTAAAAAAGGGGGCAGGGGGACAACTGCAGTTTAGAAATAATGACGCAAAGCACCACTTCTAAATGAGGTGTGAAACCCCCCTTCAGCAGACAGACTAACACCACAGGTAAGCTCAGTCTCATTACTTTCACACGCCTTAGCAACCAACTTTGTGGGCCACACACCACAACATACAAGGATCTGATTCCTTTCCAAGTGCTGACTGTGGCTCAGCCTCCCTTTGGAGCTAAGGAGAAACAGATGAACAAGAGGAAGTCCACTAAGCCTTCTTTAAGGTAGACTCAGTCAAACGAACACCGAGATTAGGAAGCTTGGTTTTTCTACTATGCCCATTTATTAAAATATGCATCACTCATTTCAGGAATCTCACAGGGCAGACGTCAAAATACACAGTTCCGTTCTTATTTTTGTAAAGATGGATTGATATGGGGATGGCACGGTGGTAAGCACTGTTGCCTTATACCTCTGGAATCAGGGTTTGAGTCTCTGCCATGGCCCCATGTGTGTAGCGTTTGCATGTCCCGTGTGTCATTGTGGGGTTTCCTCCAGGTACTCTGGTTTTCCCCCCACAGTCCAGAGACATGCTGAGGTAAATTGGAGTTACCAAATTGCCTGTAGGTGAGCATGTGTGAGTGTGCCATGCGATGGGTTGGCACCTGTCTCCTGGGTTGTTCCCTGTCTTGCGCTTCCGGGATAGGCTCCAGACTCCCCTCCCCCCCAACCCTGAATAGGAGAAGTGGGTACAGAAAATTAATGGAGGGAGGTTTGATGCTAAACATCAGTATTGAATAATATTTTACATTGCATGATTTTGCAAGGATTAAGTTGGTCATATAAATTATGATGAAAGATCATTTTGGTTGGTATTGCAATTCAAATTTGCTACACTAGATTATTCATATTTGGAGTCTTTTCAGCCAGGAGATGGGTTTCCTTCAAAATGTTCAGATGAAACACAAATGAGGATGGCAATGAATGCCATAATAGATGGGTCAAAGATCTGCCTTTTGTCATTTCTCCCATTTTGCCCATTAGAGTTGGTCTGAAACAGAAGAATAAACCCTCAGAGGCAATGATGTTTTTTTTTTGTTGTACATGTATAAGCTAGCAGTCTACAGATGACTGTCATGAATGAACACTTCCATTCATGATTGGGATGCACAGACACAGTCAAGAAAATAATGTAAAGCACTTCTGGGCACTGAATAGTCTTTTCAGGTTCTTGCTTTGTTAGAAGTCGTTGTGTAGCTCCTGTTCCAGTACTACTTACACGTGAACTCAAATGTAATATTTATATGCAACAAGCGGCGCAGTGTGGCCACATAAACTGATGTCAGACCAGTGAGATATATCCAAGCCCCGCCCAGAGCCCCGCCCCTATCCTCCTTTTCTCCAGTCGGCCCTCAGAAATGTCTTCATTGCTCTCACTGCAGGCCAACATATAAGGGGGTTCAGCAGATATGTTAGCACTGCTAAACGGACTAATCATGGCTCAGTTGGGTGCCACACTCCTGTTGGTCAGGATCATTGACAGGCCAACATGGGAAGCTTGTGGAATCAGACCCAGGTGGGGGTGGCAAATCCTCTCCAAATCCAATTAGAGGAATGAGTGTGAAATGATAAAGACGCCATCTGGAGTGTCTCGCAGGGCCATGTAAGGCTAATGACCAGGAATCGTAATCTCTCAGGGCCCCGCTACACAGACAGTGACTGACTCAGACGCCTACTGAACTCAACTCAGACACGTTTCACGTTTTCTGTCAGCTGTGATCAGTGTGAAACTTCAGATAAGATCCAGAAGAGATGAAATACAAGAACTGGGTTAAGCAACCATGATGGTTCAGTGATGCATTCCGTTTTTTGGTTCAGTGATACTTTCAGTTTTTCTGCAATACAATGGAAAAACAACAATCGGTGGTGTCTTCCTTTCATTTATGCATCAGAATAAGATATACTTCATTGATCCTAAGGGATCATTTAATTCATTAAAATGAGTCCCAGCCAGAACACAAGCATTTATAAGAAGGGCTGTGTCATCCAAGAATCAAACCTTAGTCACCTGCTTAGAAGGCAGCTATGTTAGCCACTACTTTACCTAGACTAGATGCAATGCCTACTTTCAACATTATTTTGATGTTCCCTAAGAGTAAAAAAAGTCAACTAACAGCATAAGTTTTGAAATACTGCATTCTCTGTTGAAACAGTGAACAGTACCCCTGAGACCAAAGAGTTTACACTGGGCGTTTCTCAATATGCGTACCTGACCATACTTGTGTTTTCGTGTACCTGTTTGACATCATCTTCCATTGCCGAAGACCAGTTCCAATACCAAGAACAGAAAGTACGTAGGATGGTAAAAATCCCTGGATGTCGTTTTTGCCCCACCCCAAATATCAAGAATGCATCCTTGCATGCATGCACCAAGCATCCTCACCAAATGAGATGATTCATTGCTTCCCAAATTCGTTTTTGGGAAGCAAGTTAGCAAAATCCACACGATCTTTGTGTTCTTGGTATTAAGAAACACCCACTGTGTATGAACCTCTGAAAAAGCAGATCAGCAGGTACTTGCCTGAAAAATTGATGCCTTCTGCCTGTGGCTGTGTTTTAAATGTCCAGTCTCACTATATAGTACACTATGTAATACGTAGTTCATTTTATAGTGCCGTCTGAATACTCACCTGTAAATTTCACCACTATATAGTGCACTACAAAATCGGCACGAGGCACATGTAGTGTACAGACCTGTACCCTACATCGGGCGACTTAGACCATCATGCATTGCAGCCTGTCATGTGAATGTCACATCCATATTTGAGAAACTTTGCGCAGTCTGAGCTGTTAATCATTTTAAATAGTTTCTCTCATGAAATACTTGCACATGAGCTATAACAATGGTGCCAGGGCTACGGCTGCTTTAAAAACAAATGCTTATTTTAATGTATTTGACTGCTTTACATCGGTAACGTTAATTCACAAATATTGATAACGCATAAAAACACCATAGTTGTAGCTTCAGTTTCCATCGTGCTTGAGTAGGCGGATACAACACAGTCAAGAATGTTGTTAAAACTGTGTAATTATGTGTGCACAGATTTGTGTTGTAAAGTTGCGTTTTATTTTTATTTCAACAATGTAAAGATGTGTGTCAATTACAACACACACATCCAAAAATAGCAATGTTGGTGTCTATATTCTGGCGTGTTTTTTTCAATAATAATAAACAACAAGTACAAATACTAACACACATAACTAATTAACATTAATATAAAATATGTTATAAAGAAAAAGATTTTTGACATTATAGTTCAACACAGGAGGGGATGTTCTGGCGTTTAAGCAGCAGAGATAACTACGAAAATCTGGCACATAATTATATAGCAGTGTAACAGCTGCCTAGTGTCCGCATTGTATCAATCCCTGTATGCCCTTATCCCCCAGTGAGCGCTCTATGTAGCAAACACTATATAGTGAGTGAGTGAGTGAGTGAGTGAATGACTGAATGAGTGAGTGAAGAAGTAGACACAGCCTATGCCTGTGATCTTCCATTTGGCAATGGAAGACAATGTCAAACGGGTACACAAGAATAGGAACTGGAGATGGGTATCCTGTTTACAAATGAAACCACAGATTCAGAAGAGCGTTTAAGGTTCAAACATTTACAAAAGCAACTATTGCCATAAAGGCATAAGGATCTATCAGTAATTTATTAAAGTTTTCAGTTGCATTATTGATGCAATTACAGGGCTGATTATAAATCAACATAACTGTGTATTCTTAATGTTCATCAGTCCTCATTAGATGCAAGTGTTTTCCATGCCTGGAATACCAGCTCAGTTCTTCTTTATAACTTTCAGTTTACAATGTTCCAGGCAGTGTAAAGCCATGGATTAAAAGATCTCAGAGTATTTGGAAACACAGCCTATATAAGAGCAGAACCTCCAGCTACAATCTATATATGCTAAATAGGTTTGAATAAGGTTCTCTTCTTGTATTTTGTTAATGCATTTTTTGATGAAAAAATTACTGGCTTGCCAGAGATGTGACAGATGGGATCTGCAAGGGGTGACAATGGTTTCTACTAAACATTCCCAAAATGTGGACACAAGGTGACACTGTGATTTAACAGCATAAAAACATTAAATAAATAAAACTTCTCCTCCTGCAGTGAGAGTTTCCATTCCTCCCTCAGCATATTAAAGTAAACCCAATCTAATATAAGAATGTCAAGCTCTTACGTTTCTTTCTCAGTCAAACATAACAGCTTGTTTGGACGGCGAGCAAGTCAGAGTCTAATGTGAAATGACAGATGTGTGACAGTTTTCTTGCTTGACAAACAGCATCATAACAAAACGTTCAGTGTCCAGTGGATGGATCAGTGCCTTTGTGAACAGGCCATGTTTAACCAGTAATGCCAGCATGTTTTATGGGGCTTTTACTGAAGCCCCAAGCCAGGCTTTCACTTCCCACCTCTCCTCCATATACCGCACATCAACACAACAGTACACAGGCAATCCTTCAAGATGCATTCATTTCTGAGTTATTTATTAGTATATGATACTTAGTCATTCATACTGTTTGGGTTATTCTGGCTCAACCTGAATGTTTTCCCAAATACAATTTAGTACAAAACAGCATACAGTGCAAAACACCTAACAAAATGGGAGTTTCAAACCCAGAAAAGACATCAAGCAAAACAAACACAAAAAACCAAACTACTGCACTTTTATGTTCAGCCCAAGTAACTGGATACTGCAACAAAGATGCAAACTGTGACACTACCCCAAATTTAAAAAACAGGTAAGTAAGAGCACGTAAAGGTTGGATTTTTTAGAGCCTGTATGACAACAGCTTCACGAGCCCCTAAACAGCCACGAACAAATAGGTAAGTGACCAGCAGGAGTGAAAACAGGGCTCCCATCTGCTGTGAATTAAGCTAATAACACTGGCATCAGTTAAGGCGATTTACTGAAAGACTCCTATAAGCTGATTTTATATGAAAAATAGTAGTTTTACTTAGCAAATGCCACTCACATTTAGATAAGCAAGGGTTATTATTGTGATCTGCAGTATATGATTATGCAATTGGAAAAGACTGCGGGAAAAAGTATTACCCACATGCCCATAATTATCAAACATGTTATGGTACCTTTGTTGTGGGCTCCCATGCAGTTTATGTGTTTCCATCCACAGTTAATACATAATTAAAGAAGACTCAGAACCGTGTTCAGGCTATGGATATGCACAGACGAGTAACGACAAACAAAACATTTTAATTTACCCCTTTCAATTTCCCACTGTCTTGTGGAAATACATAGTAACCATTTTTTTTAAAGGTGAATTCTGTATTAAACTCCTGCTAGAGGACCCAGCTCTTGTTACCATGGCAATAAGCCACAGTAATAAGCTTCTGATTATCAGTCTGCAGTAACCAATCTCACTATTAGGTGTTCTCCAAAGCTAACGTTTACAAACGCTGCCACCGCCTTTCAGATTATAGCAATAGGAAGCATTAAATAATAATAACAGGGAAGAAACAATGAAGTTCAAGTTGACATTTTCGGCCTAATTACTGAATTCCTATTGGCCATGGTGAAAAGTCCAGAAGCTTTGTATCTAGCAGATTCGGAAATAACAGCTCGCTTTAAATTCTCAACAATGCTCCACAAACTCAAAGACAACTGACACACTGGCATACAAAGCTCAGAAGGGTATACATGACAGTAATTATATACTGAATTCTCTGAGTTTAGGGTACACATTTTAGACCTAAAATTTTGCGGTTAACTGTATTTAGGTTACGTTATAATTACCGCAATGGATCAATTGCAAATTGAGACAAATGTGTTGAATTTTAAAAACCTTTCATCGGTGATGCATGAAGAGAAATTGGATAGGAAAAGACCAAAACACAATCAGAATCCATTACTTAACCCTTGTGTATTTTACTTCTTCCGTTCTAAATTCTAGATTCTATAGACTTTATCCCCATTTTGAAAATGGACTGGGGTAACTTCAACCCCAAAAATAACACAGGGGTTAATTGGTGAAGGGAGTAAACCTGCTGTAGTGCAGACCTGGGCATCATACGTAGCTGAAGTCCCTTCGACTGACGCTGAGTGTGAACAGCGGGAAGGCCGCTATTTCCATAAACAATGGGGCTCACGTCCACACTTAGTGCGCCACAGGAGAAGGGAGTGCTCATAAACCATGAATCTCCTCTGGTGTTACTCATGCAGGTTCCTGATAACGAAGCAGAATTGAGCACTGCCCTACATAAATAACAAAAAATCTCACAGTTAATTAATCACTCGAGTTTAGAGCAGAAATCAAGCCTTCAAGCTGCCAGATGGCTCAAAGAACTCAATGCAGATCACTGAACTAAAACTAAAATAACACGGCAGTACCTCTCCCGTATCCAATAATGCAAAAACGGCATTGTACTTTTATACATCGATTTATATATGGGATGCGCACCATGGTGGGGTTGCGAGGAGCACTGCTAACTTCTCCGACCCCAGGATGTTATGGGTTCAAATCCCACCCCTGCCCTATACATGTGGAGTTTACCCGTTCTTCCTATGTTATGTAAATGGCCATCTCTAAATTGCATGAACGCGTGTATTTTGTGGGCTGGCACCCTGTCCAGGATATCCCCAGGCTCATGCCTTATTCTACGTGGGACAGACACCATGCCGTTCTGTTGACTATGCCCAGAAATATGCAGTTGGAAGACAGATGAATGCATGTTTTGACCTATTTGAGAATCTAAATCAATTTCACTTATGACATTTTCAGAAACAGATATGGACAATTTAACTCTTATTTATATTAACTCTATAACTAAATGTACTGTTGTCGTTGTGGTTGCAATTTCTCTGTCATAAACCCACAGCAGGGGCAGATGTAAGGGATGGCCATGGACCCCCCTAGTAAATACAAAGCTGCCACCCCTCATTGCCACCCCAGTAAAATCACTGGGTCTAGTCTGGCCACCCCACGGTAGGAGACCTGGCTACACCCCAGACTGATGGGGATTTTTTTCACTGAAACAGTCCAACCATTATAAGCAGTCAATCAGACATGTGACTGGTATCTTACCCGTGGCTGATTCCTGTTGTATTGTTCTCAGAGTTTTATAATGCCTAAGAGTTTTTATAATTCCTAAAAAGCATTAACCTAAATATTTACCCAGAAGCACTTACGTTACCCTGCCGGAATGACAACAGGGAGCACCCTCCCTTCCCTAATGTCATCATTAGGACCCCACCCTGATGGAATGTGTTAGGCATGTGGGTGTCTGTACAGAGAAATTCCCAGGAAAAGTATGCAAATATTAGCTGATTCTGTATGTTATGTATTAAAAAGCAAATAAGCCAATTACACTACCTCCAGGCAACAAGACCAGACTTCAGTGCCAAATCTTTTACACAATCATGAACTGAAAATGGTCATCAAATATTAAAAGCAATGACAAATGGGTGCTTATTAGTTGTTACTGTAAACCAAGCAAAATCTGCTTCTGTTTATGACTCCACATAACCAAGAGCGATGAAAATTCCACCTTGCTGACATGTGTTAGTGTTATCCACACCGGATGCTGTACTTCAAATGGCTTTAAAACTGGGATTCCATCTATATAATAACCTATTTTAAGTGCAGCAGACTACAATGATTATTCTGTTTATTATTGCAAGGATTTCCTTTTTGAAATTTTCCTCACAGGTGGCCTTGAACTAAAAAATGTTTTACTCCATTGTGTTAATGAAAAACACCCACACGATCATTTTTACTTCCACACAACATTCAGTTTGCATTAAAAACAAATTGCAGGTAATGGAAATGAATCTACATATGGTATAAACTCGGAGGGAGTCACGAGTCTTTCGTATATGTTTTTTATTCAATGAATTTCCTTAGATGGGTAACGTCTACTTTTGAGAAAAAGCATATTTATCTGATACCTAGTACTCATGAATCAGAGCTCTTTGTCCAAAGTAAGACCTCACAGACACAACAGTTTAAATGTTCGTCAAAAATAATCTCACAGAAATCTCTGTTATGGGCCGTTACAGAATTTCTCTTAAACATCAAAGATTTTTGTGAACAACTGTATGGCAGTAACCATTAAACATTTTATGGATGTATAAAGATTTTATAGACGTATGAAAAACACATTTTGCTATCTTACAGATGTCATACTGTACCATATATCAAGACTCAAAGGCAGCTTTACAAAAAATGTATTAATTTCAAAAGTAACGCACCAACCATTTCTTAGTATTCTTAGGAAGAACGCTTTGACATTTACCCTCATCGCATTGTGTCTCTTTCACTATTAGGCTAACACTAGGCTAACAAAATTATCTGTCATGTGAGTCTTGATTATCAAATCATTGCTGAACTCAGATATCTGTAGGGACACCTTGAGGAAAACTGCTGAAATGCAGCTTGACTGACTTTGTACCTTGTACTTTGAACCTTGATTTCTGTACCTACTAACCTTTTTAGTAGATCCTAGGGCAGTTCTTCTGACTTTGCAGATCATATGAATTGTGAACCCTAAAAACAAATGAAAAAAATGTTAATGTAAGACCAACTCAAATCATATCTATAAGTTTACATAATTTTCTAAGTGACATTTCTGTTTAAAGCTGTGAATGACCACAGTGAATAATCATAGTGGGCTCCTTTCTGCTGGATTTCAGGCATTAGCTGGGGTCCCACTCAGCTGACCAGCTGAAGACGTGAGCTGGCCCAAGAAAATCCAAGTGGACCCAAGGCTCAGAAGACCATAAAACTGACCCAAGGTCCAGAAGACCAAAAAAACATCCTGAGTGCACAAGGGCTGGCCTCACAGACATGGGGCACAACTGTTATAATAAAGGTCAGTGAGGACAGTGGGACATTGAAAGGGGGGAGTAAAGTGCGGGTTTTCTCCGGTAATCACGCAAAGAGTAATGAACCATCAGTTCAGTGATGAACAATCTGAGTGTGGGCCACACAGTTATGAATCAGTGTGTACATTCCATAGATTTCCCCACCGCACGCATGAAATCCACAGATTGATATCAAACACTGTACTCAGCATGCTGACAGATGCACATGTTTCTGCCCACACATCTAACGTTTCTGAAAAGGGAAGCTCTCCCCATCTGCTTGCAGGAGATGCTGAGGGCTGAAATTCTTAGAAGGGTCACAGCGTGCAGGTTACTTTGTAACTTCAAATGAGATGTGGCTGGGTTTACAACAGCCTGTGGGATGGAAAGGGGGAGGTGTAGCAAGCGATGCTTGGTGCACACAAGCCCTTCATCATCAGAAACATGCAAAGGGGTATTTCAGCAGACACAGATTATCACAGAGAAGATCATCTAAAATGAAGAGGTGCCGGCTTTTGAAATAAGCAGGTGAAGATTGCAGGCTCCCGGTTTACAAAGTCAAAAGGAATGCAAGGGTGAAGGAAGGCCTAGAAATAATATGGGAAAAGCACAGAAACCCAGCAAGATCTCAGACATAGATCCATGTAGGTCAAGTCTCTTAGTGTCCCAAAATGCACTCAAACAACAAAAAAAGAACAGAAACCTTAAAATACATCTTTAAAAATAACGACAAAATCGCAAGTAAAACAACCACAGGCTTTTCTCAGAGTCAGCACAGAAAGCAGTTCTTAATTACATGCATACATGATTAGTAAAAAAGACATTGTGAGATTCACTACAGATTGGATTTTCATGTCCCCTGAATCTTTAAATCCTGCCTGCCCAGAGCTGAAGAGCCTTTTGCAACACCAGGAAATGGCCTAATTGGGCTTTGCAGGGTGGCGGTCAAGGCTAACACACACATCTTGAAGCCAGCAATATCTAGAGTAAAACCTTAGGTGGTCCTCGACGAAATCTAACTCTGCGAGTTTGTTATTCCGCGTTTCAGACCTCGGCCCCTCGGCAGATCTGCATCAGCTTTGATTTTACAGGGGTTAGGGAACCGCATAGCTGGCTCATTTCTCTCGGCCCAGGGACCCGGTGACATAGAATGCACGTAAGCAGGATGTAAAGAAAACAGCAGATGTCCACGTGAACCACAGGCCTTGGCCAGAGGATTCTAGCTCCCGCAGCCTTCTCAAATAATTCATGAGGCCCAATGAAAGCAAACACTTCACTCGCAAAACGAACCATGTGTCACCCAGAAAGACACCACCATCCCACTGATCCATCATTGTCCCACGCCAAGTATTTTTTTTTTTTACTCAACTCCAGTTGAATCCGAAATACTAAATGCTGAATATGACTTTGAATTCAGTTTCCTGAGGCATGAGGTATATTCCCAGTCTTCATCATGAAAAAACTGAAACACATGGCAGAGTCAATGCAATGGATTAACTGAAAATTCCAAATGCGTCTTACTCCACAAGAAAACAATTATACTTGCCATCCAACCAAAAAAGCTATTACCCTTTATAATGCAGTTCCCATGGTCCTAGATCAGGACGCCCTTAAAACCTTTTGTTGTCTACCTCATTCTAGCATAAAGAATCATGATTCAGCTCTACTTCATGGAAAAGGCAATAAGAGGCAGTTCAGGGACATAATAAACTTTACGTATTTATAGAATTTTTGCTTGATAATAACCAGAAAGGGTCCACGAAGGATCTGAAGAGTCCATACACCAGCGGAATACAAACAAGCTCCGGGCCTCACAGATGGTGCAACTCAATGCCCTGTGGCTGTCATCACTCTGCGGATAACCTAGAGAGCAATTAAACAATATAGTGTTTTCTGAAACACAATGGAAGCTAATTTAAAAACTCATATGAGATCACTGAGACCATTATACCCTAATAAGCCCCATTTATATGAGAAATTCACATACCAAGTGAGAAACTTCACAAAACAACTCCATTCCATTTAAGCTGCTCTCTGACAATTGAGGCTTAAAGGTATCTTCCATGAAAACTTGCTTAATGGATTCACCAGTGAAGACCTTGTTAAGTGATGCTTTTCATTTTCACTACTGATCATACACGAACACAAAAATAAAATGACAGAAGTATAGAAATTAGAGAACTAGAGACAGAACACTGGAAAGCTAAAATGGTTTAGTGTTGAAACATGGGCTCTAGAGCATGTCACTGTTCTGTCGCATTTATCCCTTCCCTTCACTGAAAGGAAAACATTGTGCACGGCAAATTGACCATCTGTGACCTGGGCTGAGCACTCTGCTTTGGCGTTACGCCTCGCTGGCGCTCATGCATCAACTTTCTTTTCCCTCACTGCGCAGTTGGCCTTTGCTGCTCAGGATGACATTAGCTTTGAGACTAGCAGACTCCTCTAGGGCATCTACAGCCTTCGTCACTGTAGCGTCCGTCAGCCTGGCCTGTGTGACAGCAGCTCTCTCTGCCGAGCAATGCTGACATTTAATAAGATATGACTAGTTTTGCTTGTTATTTGTCAGTGTTTCTCAACCTGGTCCTCGGGGACCCCCAGACGATCAACGTTTTTGTTCCCTTCCAGCACCCAGTAGGACTATACCGGTAGACTATCTGGAGGTTCATGATGGCCAGGTTGAGAAACACAAATAAATTTAAACCAAAGTTCCAGCAGACCGGTCACTACAACCTCTGACTTTCAGCGAAGAGAGCTACCAAGTACATTGTACTGCTTAGTACTATACAACCATCATGTAGCATATTTAACAAATAATATCACAGTTAGTACTGTGCCAATACGGCACCATGGTTGTGCAAGTTCCCACGGTCTCCTGGTGTTTGTGTGGGTTTCCCCCTAGTTCTCCACCTTACTTCCATAATCCTACAAAGTACTCTGGTAATTTGGTGCCTCTGATTTACTCTGTGTGTGGTGTAGAGGACTGCTATCCGGCACAGGGTTTATCCTCTCATGTCCTGTGCTTCCTTCCATGTTCACTGCAACCCTATGGAAACCAATGGGAACAGAGTGGTGGATAAATGGCCTAGTAGCCACTGAGCATTCATGTCGCACAGGTCCTAGTGACTTTAGGGTGGGGTTTTATGTTAAACTACAATGGGCAGCTACAGGTCTTTGTGTGGGAGAAAATCCCATACAAAATGAATGACAGTCCATATATTACATGTAGAAAGTAGGAACAACAATACAATGGATTCCTTAGCTGAAGTGAATTGGGCTTGATTAGCAGATTTAGTTACACGAGTTGATTGTTTGTCTGCACCTTTTCCTATTTAAGCAGCAGCTGAGGGAGGGATGGAATCCTCCAATGCTGACTTTTTATTATATTTAAGCTTCGTCTCAAATCGCCTTTCAATCATACGATGCTCATAATACGAAACTATTCAAGAGGGGTACAGTTCAGGGTCTCCATGCATCAGCTGATTTTTCGAATACCGGATTTTGGCCAGACAGTCTTTGCTGGACTATGCCCTGACCATGCGGAGTCATGCCAGACACTGTGCTTTAGCTCACGGGTCACCCAGTGCTGCTTCACCTCACAGCTGAACTGTGCTTCCACTGCATGGCACTTGCTCCTCGGGTCAGGGGAAGGGGCTCTGGCAGGAAATGGAGGGAGGAAGAGAGGGATGGAGAGAAAGGGAGAGACAGGGCAAGAGAGGGAGAGAAAGAAAGAGACAGGGCAAGAGAGGGAGAGAGAGACAGGGCAAGAGAGGGAGAGAGAGACAGAGACAGGGCAAGAGAGGGAGAGAGAGACAGACAGAGTGACGGCCCGCCTCCTGATGAGGACATGTCCTTCACTGATCCACATCTGGTCCCCAGCAGGTTGGCCCCCACAATACCCCCCCAGTCCCCCCCAAGCAGCAGGAAGTAAAAAGAATCATCTGATATGCCAGTCAGCAGAGGAAGGGCTGAGGCAATCGGCAGGCTCTCACATAACACACAAGGTGAAACAAACAAAAACCCAACGACACAAACTGATCATTAAAATTCTGTGGTAAGAACAAATGGTAGCTTTATTTAAATTGGGTGAAATGCAGAACCTTTAAAAATGCACACCTACTAAGAGCTAGGATCAATGAGCAAATAGTTATTTACTGAATTAACTGGAATTCATATCTTCATGTAATTCATGCGTTTTAAATATTTAAGGAAACTTTGCTCTGCTAGATGTTTAGGGTTGAATTTTTTCAACTCTTCAGAATTCTCTCAGGTTCATTAGGTCAATAAAATAACTGCAACTGGTTATCCTGCACAGGTCACCTTGAGACAATCCCAGGAAGGTTGAGGGAGCAAAACAGGGAACATCTGGAATGGGATGCCAGCCTATAGCCGAAAATATCAAATGGTGAAGCGTACAAAGTCAAAGATGTGTTTTTACACCAAATCTGCCTATTTAAAAAAAAATCTAGTATACAGAAAACATGCAATCAAGACAAAGAGCATTTTTTGCAAGGGGAACTAAACGTTCATATTAATTCTCCAGTGTTCCAGTGTTCATTAACTGATATTCAACATTTTAAGAAAAGTTAAAAGAAAAACACATTACAATGACTATATAACTCTGTACAATGATCTGAATGTATAGCACGGCTGCTACTTATAGTGTGCCCTGCAAAACACCACAGATGGAGGAAACTTTAGTGGGCTTCAAAAAAAATATAGCGCGATCATGTGGCTGAAAAAGGTCTGGCTTTCTCCACAATGCATTGCTGTGGTGTAGGCAGGCTAGAAGGTTTCCACTATTGTCTCCAGCGCACGGTCGCCAAGGTGAGGTAAAATTCCAGCCCAAACCAGCCGATGGCAGATCAGCTGCTCTGCTACTGAACAAAATTGGCTGAAATATATCTATGTATTCCAATGCATACTGATGCTGCAAATGCCGTTATTTCACCACATGATCAAATTTTAAACATTTACTACCACTGGGGAAAAATAAGCAATTTTCTACCATTTGATTTCAGCTATTAAACGTACCGTATTTCATCTTTACATTACCCTCAAACAGGCTTGCCGTGGTGTTTATGTTCCCATCGCTTGGCCACGTGGACACATCCAGAAAAACCTGCGCCAACAAGCTCCACATTTCCTCTTCCCTTAAAAAATGAGACCAAGCTAATCTAATGTTTTTAAGAGGCCGCTCAGAATTCACGGTTCACAGCAGTGTCACAAACCGCAACGCTTGATTTCTTTAATGCACGACGAGATGTTGGGAACCGTCGGGAAAGCCGCAGCACTCTACCGGAAGATGTGTTTGGATTTTTGCGGACCACTCCTGTGTCCTTACTTCTGGGCCCAAACCTGCATTCCTGGCACTAACCAGTCAAATGTGATCTCTCAATCCTTGCAGTAACACTGGGAGTAACGGTAAAGTTGGCAAACTGAACCGATTCTAACCAGCTAAGGTAAAACTGTGACAAAACAGCAGTGCAACTGACTGAACGTTCCAGTAGTCCAGCTTTATTATCCTGAGCCGATCTGCCCACTTACTCTGATACCACTAACTGACACATAAACCCCGCGCGATGAACTCATTTCCAGACGCGGTGGACAGATTTCCTATAAAGTAGGGGAAGCCCTGGAATCAGCTGTAATAAAATAACAGCAAGGCTAATGAGTAAAAGTAGTGACCTGAGCGAAGACGGTCCAACTGCCTGAGTCATGGCAGCTTTAGCCTGAGTGCCGCCAGTCACTGACGAGGTTTATGTGCTCGTTAGAGCCCAGCGAGGCACTGGCAGCTCATCGTAAACAGTCCTCTGTGTAACGGGCGAGCAGACTGCTCTCGCTCTGAAGGATAGGCTTGTGAATATCAGCTCTTTTTACTGGGCTGCAGTTTGGTCAACAATTTCAAAACTGTCCATTACAGATTATTTATATACAGTTAATTAATGCATTTGCTGATTCATATTGCTCAGTATAACACCATTGGATTTTAGTGTGTGGGCAATACAGCAGTTAGTACTGTGGCCTCACATCTGCAGTGCTGTGGGTTGAAATTCAGGCCCAGCACAATCTCCTCGTTTTCCTCCTGCAGTCATAAAACTAGATGAGCTCAAGTCTCCATTTGGTGTGTGCCCTGCAAAAATGGATTCCCATCCATCGAGTCCCATGCCACTTGCCCCGTTGCTCACTGTGAACAGTTATGGAAAAATGCACAGATGAATATGCATCACGCCAACAGGGACGGAGTAACATACGGTATCATTTTACAAGTATAACCTACTTTAAAAAAGAGCTTTCCTTCTGCGTTTGCTACTTTGTGTCATCACTGAGTCATCAGCACACTGAGGTCTCAGGCTTCAGTAACTGACAAATCCAGCTACGAAAGCAAGGACAAAACAGACTTTTGTCAGACAAAGAAGTTTCAAAAAAGGTTATTCAGTTTCAGTCAAATCCAGTTAGAATTTCAGCAGCACACAGTTTCCACTGGTGCAAAACTGCACATTGCTGCAAATCAGATTTAGTTCAAAGAGCAGTGGGAACCCCAGGAAGAAAAAAAGTTAGCTGCTTTCTTGGTAGGGGCAGAGGTATTATAGAATGGCCCATTTCATCCTGGACAAAGTGACTCGGGCAGAGAAACCCCCCTCCCCCACACTTGCTCAGTTTAGTAAGTCAGCAGCACCTCCAAACTGCAGTCATATTATTGTGGGGATTCCCCATTCATTTCTATGGGCATAACCTTAATCTCAACTATGACAACCTTAACCTCTACCCAGCCCCTAACCTTAACCATAAGTAACCAAACAAAATACAAAAAAGTCTTTTGGCATTTAAAATGTTTAAATTGCAGTCATAGATTTTTATAAAATTGAGCTTCCCCTTGTGGGGACTGAAAAAATGTTCCACAAAGTCAAAACAGGTTTTTAATTACATTGTGGGGTCCCCACAATGCAATACATACGTTACCACACACATACAAACACAGTCCTACATTTCCATTGTAACGACTGGGGGGGAAAAAATTAAGTTGTTTTGTTCAGATGACATCACTGCTGCACTTCGCACCCAAGGATAAGCTAAACCCATATACGAGCTCTCCCTACCCCCCATGCCATGTTTGGGACACCTCCTTGATGAATTACACAGTCCGTGCGCATCACCATCTGTGACTGAAGTTCTGCCATTAACATATCCAAATGCTCTGCTCTGGTAGGACAGGGAAGCATGGACACCTAACATGTTTGCAGGATGGGTGGCCCATACTGGTTAAAAAATCATGCAGGCATGCTTGCTCACAAAAAGGAGTGCTCGATTGGCAGCTGATATCATTCAAAAAAACTCCATGGTGCTTATATTCTTAGGCTGCCAAAGAAATTTTAACTCCTGTGGACAAATCTCTTTTCCATTTTTAATTTTTAGGCTAATTGGCCAGTTTCATGTCTTTTTGTAGTTCATATACACGGCCACAGTGCCGCCAGAATCACGCCAAGGGTAGCTGAGTTGTACATTGAGATGCCTTTTTACACACCACTGTTGTACTGAACTGTTATTTTTGCACTTGTGGTCTTCCTGTTAGCTTTAATAAGTCTTGCCATTCTCCTCTTACCACTCTCATTAACAAGCCTTTCCTCCCAGAGAACTCATAAGAACATAAGAACATAAGAAATGTACAAACGAGAGGAGGCCATTCGGCCCATCAAGCTCGTTTGGGGAG
>JAAGVU020000113.1:10870515-10904785 GCA_011763525.2 Mormyrus iriodes
GTTCATTTACCGAAGAGCCAGAGACTGTGTCCCACTGTATCCCAGGTAAATTAAAATCACCCATAACCACCACATCACTTTTATTACTCATAAACTCTGTTCTTTGTCTGTCGAATCATTCCCTGTGAACTCTTGACACAGTAGTGTGTGAATATCCCAGGAAGACGCCCGTTTCTGAGATGTTGAAAGCACCACATCTGGCACCAACAGTCACACCACATTGAAACTTGCTTAATCGCGCATCCTAGCCACCCTTAATGCTTAGCCAAACGATGAGTGAACCTTGTGACCCTGTTAGCATGCTTTACGTATTCAGCTGCAGCCACATGAGTCAAGATTGGGACAGGCAAGCTGTTTGTGTTAACTAGCAGGTATAGCTAGTAAACTGGCCACTATATGTATGTAATGCTTTGTAATAAAAGGCCAAACGAATAAACCGCTTATCATAACTCACCCTAATCGCACTCTCAATTCAGGTCACGATCGTTAGTTCTTCTGCAGAAACAAACCGCGGTTTTCAAGCCACCTAAACCGCATTAAGGAGCCAACCACAGATGCGAACCGCTAGCCAAACCCCTCAGCTGCATAAGCGCCATTAGAACTGTGATTGGGGGGAGTTCGCTGCGTTTAGCCTATTTGCTAAGGAACACATGCTGGCATTATATCTCTGTAGCCATTACATTAACAGCTTGCCATGGCTCTTTATTTGAAGGCTGGAACATTATCAAAAGGCACTTCCCCACTTCCCATTTTTATCAGCTACTGGCTAAGGTTATTTAACCCCAGAACGTGGTCTAGCTTTTGGGGTTTGAATAGTCCAAGCAGAATGATCAGTTCTGGTAAATTGCATCAGGAGAATTCAGCGCTGAAGCTACAGATGTGCCCTTTGTAGAGGTGGAAAAAAATCCCACTTCTGACATCCCAAGTTTTGGCAGCCTACGCAAATGGGACAGACATCAAAAGGGCTTTTTACAGAGAGTATATTAGAGGCTGTTTGAATGTAACGGATTTTCTCTTCTTAGTCTCTCTTTCCAAAATGTTATTTTTCCCCCAAACATTTGACGAAAACATGAACAGTTCTGCCCATATGGACGAAGGTTGACATTAATGGCTGTAACTGTAGCTAGGCTGCATAAGACTTGCAATAATGTGCCACCTAACATTTATGCACGTGTCAGATACATTCATAAAGGGCTGTATGTTTGCCTTTGTACATAGTTTTCAATTCTAAACGTCACAGACAAGCTCCATAGCACATTGGTTGCTGTACTTAAAACATCCTTTTATGCAAACTATGTACTTTTCCTTAACACTGAATTTTTAGACTAGACTTAACCACCATTTCAATTTTACTGATGCAGATACTCAATACTTTGGAGCCCATTACTGCACATTGCAGCAGGAAAATGAGGTTGCTTTCTACAAGCTCTGCACATTTGTAAGTTACAAATGAATCTTGAATGTGGGTCATCTCCGTCCTGTCTGATGACTGGGTGAGCTTAATAGCTGTACTGAAACGAGTGTAATTTAATAACCTGCCTCTAAATCCCTGTTCCATTGTGTCAGCCTATACAGGCAAAATAGGAATAGAACGTGTCCACTGAGGTAATTCAGAAGTACAATTCTAATTAAGCAGCCTATAGATCATGCAGGCAGTTCTGTCATCCTGGTACTCTTAGATCTTACAGCTGCTTCTGACACTGTAGACCATGACATTCTAATTTCATGCCTAGAGCACAATGTGGGGATTAAAGGCACTGTGTTAAAATGGTTTAGGTCATATTTGTCTGGGAGAGGATTTAAAATTGGCCTTGGGAGTTCTACATTATCTTCAGTGCCTTTGGCAAGTGGTGTTCCCCAGGGCTCAATTCTTGGACCTATTCTCTTCTCCCTTTACCTGCTTCCCCTTGGTTATATTCTCAAAAAGCATCACATTGGTTATCATTTTTATGCAGATGATTTACAAATTTATTTACCTCTTAAAATAAATGGCGGGGACTAATTTGTTGGAGTGCCTCAAGCACATCAAAACCTGGATGGCCTCAAATTTTTTAACTTAAGTTAAAGTAAAACTGAGGTCATTACGTTTGGACCCAAGGGTGCTCCTGGTGTCATTGGTCTGAATTTAGGATTTTTGGGACTATTTGTCAGATTTTATCTCAGTTTATAAGAATCTGGGCGTCAATTTAGACAGTCATTTAAAACTGGATGCTCAAGTTAATTCCGTTGTGAAGTCGGGTTTCTTTCAACTAAGGCTTCTTGCCAAGATTAAGCCATTTTTGTCTTTCAGTGTTTTTGAGAGGGTGGTTTATGCCTTTATCACAACACGACTTAATTATTGTAATACCCTGTATGTGGGCATCAGTAAGGCTTCATTATCACGCCTACAACTGGTCCAAAATGCTGCTGCTCGTCTCCTTACTGGCACTCGTAAGCGAGACCACATCTCGCCTGTTCTAGCCTCTCTGCACTGGCTCCCCGTTAAGATGAGGATAAATTTTAAGATCTTACTGTTTGTTTTTAAGGCCCTATATGGGCTGGCCCCATCTTATATTGTGGATCTTTTAAAACCCTACTCTCCCTTTAGGTCACTGAGGTCTTCAGACCAGTTCCTCCTGCTTGTTCCAAAGTCTCGACTTAAGAACAGGGGAGAAAGAGCTTTTTCGGTTATAGCCCCCAAGCCGTGGAATGAGCTGCCCCTCCACATCAGGCTAACACCTAGCCTGGCTGTTTTTAAGTCACATCTAAAAACTCATCTCTTCTCCTTGGCTTTTAATGAGCAGTGAGAATGGTTACTGTGTTATCTTAATTTTTATGTTTTATTCTATTTTATTTCCTTTATTTTTATTTACAGGTAGTGTTTTACTCAATAGTTTGTATTTTAAATTATTTTATAGTCAATATGTAAAGCACTTTGGTCAACTTAGTTGTTTTAAATGTGCTCTATAAATAAAGCTGGTCTGGTATGGTATGGTATGGTATGGTACGGTACGGTACCACAGTGTTTGTATCTAAGCTATGTAGTGTTTGTGATGGACAAAGCTAAGCACTTTCAGTTAGGAGCACTTAAAAAAAAAACTGTTAAACAAACAGCACATGGAATTTATCTATCATAGGTTTGGAAACATCAGCTGCTCGGGTTGCAGGCGGAGACACCACAAATAAATCATCAGGAGGAGCATGGGAAGCTGTCACATCTGGCAGATATTTTTACATCTGGTGAGTCACTCACAATTAAACCCATAGCGACCAAGACGCTAGGGGTGGGGGGCATCGAAGGGCTGATTTAGTTTTTCTGCAGATGATAAGCCTCTTGATGAATCCTGCATCATCTAAAGATACTGGATATAGGTGGCTTCTGTTTGAGTTAGATGTAAGCTGTAGTACTGAGGCATGGTACTGTCTGGGCATGGTACTATCTGGGTCTGAACATCCCTTCGCAGTGTAATTAGCCTATGGTGGTGTCAATCTTTTTGCTTATGACCTATAAGGGCTAGTTCTGAATTTTACCTAAACACCCCCCCCCCACACACACACACACAGTCCTTAGCTTACACTTTAAACAAGGGTCCAGCTGCTTTAGCATAGCTGTACAACCGGCATTGGGTCTTGAGGGCTACATACAGTTTGTTTTGCACATCAGTGCCACAGTGTTGAGAGCCATAACGCATGTGTGTAAGACTGGAGCAGCTACTGCAAAATGCCACATAACACTGACCATTTTTTAACTTCAGGTTAATGTCAGCTTTCACAGAGAAGAAATGTCAGGACCCCAAACAGACAACGTTACATTAAAGACAAACATCTTCAAAACAAACAAACCATGTTGTCCTGCATGAAAGCGAGCGGCAGGCGTGGACATGCCAACATTCAGCTAGAGATGGACCACAGATGTCTGACCTTCTCCTGAGCCACTAAATGAGCCAAGGAACAAAGAGTAGCTGATAACTGAACCGTTCAATAAAGATGAAAGCATCCTCATCCTCACCTGCTATTTAACGAGATGTTGAGGCTTCCCCTACAGTGCAATTGACTGGTGTGTTTTTGTGATACTACTTTGTATTTCTGTAAAACAAATTACATTAAGGTCAACACTCAACTGTGCTTAAAATATGGTTCACACCTTCTCACAAAGCTCTTTACAGTTAAATAAGTTACTCCGTCAAGATGTAGGCATCGCGGAACATGAAGACCTACGAGTGAATGTAAGAATCCTGGTGTTCTCTCAGAAACAAACAAATCCAAAAAAATAAATCCATAACTATAGTTCAGATTTATAAGACCCTACAGTTGTTTGTATTCTACTGCAAAATATTAAAATAATGAAAGCCAGAAACTACTAAATACTGTTTTTTATTTTTTTTGCAGTTTGCCTTAAAACCCACTGTCCATGGTGTTCAAAATATTCTTATTCTCCAGTTAGTCCTATTTTAAGTAGTTATAAGGTCAGGTCACAGGGTTGCTGTGACATGCAAAGGATAATCTGCAGATCATCCATTAATGCCAGGAACAACAGTGCTGAAAACACATGACAAAAAAAAACAGTGAATTATAAATACATTCTTTTGAATCTTAGTGACACTTCAACAAAGAATGGAAGCTGACCACTTTCCAGCTGCAAAATTTAAAAAGCATATCAAGATTTGCCTTTTTAAATTAATCGGCCTGTGGGAAACTGTTAAAACCATTGATCACGACTGGGACTCAAAGAGACAGTAACAATGGGTTGCCTGTACTAAATAGTAGTTGCCATAGCACTGGGATGACCACGCCGTAAATAGTGTGTAGTGATGGCCTTTGTAAAAACAAAACAAGCCCCCCCAAAAAGGGCACTCAGCTGCCTTCTGACTTGACCCCTGCTGCAGATATGATGGCTTGGCAATCACCAATGAACAGAAGCTCTTGGCACTTACCTTAGTTTTAATTTGAAAGCCCATATTCCCCAGGAACTGGAAAAGTATTCCAGCTGGACTTTCAGAAGAATGCCTCCTAAGTGGGTGGAAAAGCACTGCAAGATAATTGCCTCTGAAGGCTTTTGTGTATATTGACCCCACTGGCCGAGTTGGTTATCACACCCCATACATCTTTCAGTGCAGCCCCAGAATAATCAATATCTTTTAATTGATCTAACACAATAGTCACCTTGCACAAAAAGGTTAACCCACTGGAAAAATAGTAAAAATCATGCATCTAAAGCACTCTTGACATTTCAAGAAATTTCCAATGTCTATCCATAAAGCCAGGGCACAACACATTAAGTATATCATATGTGTTTCTAAGGCGATGTTGGGGAATCACATCTCTCCATGAAGTAAGCTAGGTTCTGTTTAGATGAAAAGTCAGTTGACTGGGTTTTTTTTTTACATTGATCTTCAATATTGATATCGATCTCCTTCTTCTCCATAATTTTTGGCTTAGTAACCTACAACCCTTTTACAATTGCCACTATTAGTCCCCTGTGGTTCCAAATTCATCTTCAGCTCAGTCCACTTTGGTTGGAGAAATATGGAAATGGTAAAAATCATTTGTGTGTGTCATCTGGGGTCAGCTCTACCCAAGTTTCCAGGAGTTGGTAAGGCCCAGGTGATTTTTTGTTATGCTCTAATATGTAATGCTACACAGCTGATATACTTAGAGGGTACTTACTTTCTGACATCACTGTATTTCACAAAATCCAAAAATGAATCTCTGGAACAAGAGCTAAGAATGCTTTCATGTTTTCACACTCCTGCACATTTTTGCTCAGTATTGTATTTCCCAGTCATTGCAGTTCCTACTAAATACCACCAGATATCTTAGAGTACATTTTAACAATGCCAGGGCTATAAATTGAAGAAATTGTACACGGCTTAGCAAAACAATAGATTCCACACGGTAGCTTGCGGCCAAGGCTGACCCCGAAAGTTACCAGGATTCTGTGGCTTGGAGCGTATCAGACAGTAACAGCCACACTGCCAGCTGTGCGCTGAACTTACCAGAGTCTTGATTTCAAAAATATATGCAAAGCACTACGTGCAGACAGACACACCTGCTGGCCCTGGATTGGGGAGAATAAAAATGCTCGCAGCTGGTGTGTCCGGGGTCATTTTTCTCCACCCACAATGCAAAGTCCCATGGGGCCAGCATGGGCCAAAAGCACTCACAGGGAAGGTGGAGGGGGGGGGGCAGCATATAGAGATTACTTGGAGCAGCGCCTAATCTATCTGCAGGCATAGTTACTGCCAATGCAATGATGGTGCTATGATTTATTTGGAGTCTTGCCAAGCATCGGCAGTATCCACGGGGAAAATGGCCATCACCATTCCCAGTCTAGTCCTCCATGGACAACTGACAAACATGTTTAAATCTTCAGTTCCTGTTAGCTAATGTACTGTTAGTAATAACTGAAGAGGGGATCACTCCAAAATCACAAATACAAAGAAATATGTTTAAGAAAAAAGATTTGCTAATTTGTAATCAGAAATGGACATAATGACAAACGCAAGCATCATTCTAACAAAATAAAGCATACCAAACCTAATTACACTGCGCTCGTTAGTGTGCAATCTGACTGAACACGGGGGAGAAGCTGAATGTTTACCGTGATAAAAAAATATTATGGGCACTTATATTTAATTTGAAACAATTTTACGGTCATTGTGAAAACTAAAAGCTTAATCGCTCTCATTCAAAATGCCTCATATACTCATTTATTTATTAAGAACAAAAGAATTCCAGCCACTTTAATCACTGATCTGGCCCAGTTAATGTGCGCTCTCAACATGCGACAGATACAGAAATAAATTAACCACAAAAATTCAACAAAACCACCTGTGTCAGTCAAGGCTATTTTTTTCCCCATTATTTACACGATAGATTAGCATGGTACAATTTATTATGAAGTTAATTTATCACTATGGAATCATAGGTTCTATCATGCTCTGACTTAATAGTCAGGAAAGACTCATGCTTTGTTTCAGACAACCATACACTATAACAGGTCATTGTTTTTTTAAAACAAATGAAGTGAGAAGTATTAGAATATCAATATTATGTGAAGATAGCACTGCATCAATTATGATATATTATAAAAATAAAAGCAGAACTGTACATATAGTGGATATTGCTTTGTCTAATCTTACTTCTCAGGCAAGAGCTGAATTAAGCAGTGGCCTCTTCCTATCCCCTTGCACCCACATTTTTCACAGGTGTTTTTCAAACAGGCTACATCTCAAGTCTATGCTCTGCAAAGCTAAATACCACTTGGTCCAATCAGGCACTCTCATCAATGCTTGCTTGAAAAAATGATTGATCACGCTCAATGCTGCCACACTTTTGGTTTGTGCAATCGTAGACAAGCATTACTGCCTTCAAGACAGCATTAACAACAGCTGTGATTGTGGCAACGCACACATATTGCACAAAACAAAATGTTAGAGGGATCGAGGGCGTACTGTGTGGTCACAGTTACCTGATTTGTAGCAGGGGAGTACAGTCATATACTTCATGTTATCTGTCCAAGAAATGCTAACTAGTTCCAACAGATATGAACAATGCACCTACAATAAGGGCTGATTGATTATTTTTTTCTAGTCCTGGAAAGTCCACCATCCTGTAAAAACAACATTAAAAGAACCTACTAAGAAAACTGCGTTTCTGCACTGCCAGCAACCCAAAGCTGAACAAATGGTGGTTCTCCATGTCCATAATAAGCAGGCTACATTTGGTTTCTACTCTTCACAGAGCAAATAAGCAACAAAGGATCACATCCACAGAAATCTCGTCACCTCAGGATGACCACAGTCCAATGAGGACTGCCATCTTTACGAAGGTAACAGCCACAAATGACCTGTGTTGCCATGCACAAAATGGAAAAGTATGTGTGGGTCTTTCTAAATTTGGTCTTCAGAAAAAATGCAAAGGGATATTAATAGCCATTTACATTTCTGGACGCTGTTTTGCTAAAATTCCATCATTTCCCATTTAGTCGTCTGGCCATGTGTGCAGTCCTCTGAGCCAAGCACTTCATTCATGGCCTACAGCATCACGAGGAACCGAGCCAGAGACTCCACATTCACTGCACAAGCAGCACAATCATTGCCAGAAAAATGTAAAATAATTAAACGTTTTTAAATCATTTTTTTCAAACTAATACTGTATATTCAACGGTATTTTGGAAACACCCTCCACCTGTGGGCTACAACAAGGTCCCATTCTCGGGTAGGTTAAAGCCTCAAAAAAGATGGGAAAATAGTTCAAACTATAAAAAGGATGAAGGCTGAAGTGCACATATTGACTAAGATTCAATCATATCTGAGTGAAATCTTTTAACCATATCACCTATTAAGAGATAGCATAACTGTTCATATAAGAAAGACAATTTCTCCAAAGGCCTTTATTCATCCGCTGTGAATATTTCCGTAACATGAAATGACCGGACAGAATGACGTCATAGAAAACTTGACGCGATCAGCATTATTTATTCCAGGAGTTTCGCATTAGTCGGTTTGCTGTTGCTGTGTCACATGTATGAGGCCACACAAGCAAACGAAGTAAAAAAAAAAAGTCGATTTGTGGCTGTGTTACACCACAATGCCACAGATAGAACAAGTTATGCAAAATCGGATTAGTAGATGCTTCCCAAACTGTCAGACCGATGTTAAGCGCTTTCGTGAAAAGTAGTGGAAGCAGCGCTCTCCTAATGTATAGTGAAAATATGAGCCAGATAATGAGAGGAAGCCCAGAACGGATATTACAGCCATTCTTTGTGTATTGGGGCTTCTGCTGCTTCTTAAGGGCCATTCCCGAACTGAGAAATGGAGGAGAGAGCTAATATACATAGGAAGGAGGGCTATCTGTATGCTAAAACAGTTAATAGGAAAACAACGCAGATGAGCATATAAACATGCAAATTAATTAGTACGAAAAACGTTGTAATAACATTGTCAAAAATAAATAAAATGTCCAGTCGGAAATCAACGCACAAGCTTCATTAAATAGAAAAGGAGCAAAAAAGCTCGTTCTCAGTTTTGAATAGCAATCATAATTTCGTGCTGGGAGCCTTTGTGTTAAATAAGTGTATTGCTTTTACCTGAGTATAAGTCTTTGGTCTCTGGTAGCTAAATTAAAAACAGAACCCCCCTCTTTCCCCCTGAATGTGATATTTCCATAGACTCAGAGATGCGCGGTTTTAGGTCTTGCAAAACTAAGGATTTAGTGTGGAATATGGTTCGTCCTCATTAAATGACCTTTTCAGACGCCTTTGTAATCTATCTGTTTATTCAATTAGTTGATAAGTTAAGTTAATTTTTAATGTGACCGCCAAACTCATAAATTGGATTACTAGCGTATTCTGACCATACTTGAACTATTGCAGTCGCGAAAAAACATTTAAAACGATTTAAACTCATACAAACTATGCATTTATCAGCTTCATCAAATAATATAGAAACGTGGTTAACTTTATTTACCAAATGTTTATCGTTCACGTATCATTGATAATGTAGCCTCTTTTAAACACATACGGCTTAATTAAGCAGTACGCGGTGCAGTCACATATATTGGCGGCGCTTCCTTCCTGCATACGATTTAGCTCAGAGGGGAAACAAAAAACTATTAGTTTGTGGTTTCCGCTAGAATTCTTTATACATAAATATAATAATCTGCTCTTAACTGTTACTGCAGCTAAAAACCCAGAATAAAAGTGTCAGCAGCCGCAGTTACACAGCCATGAAATCTCACACTCCGGATAAATCTGGCTGTTCCGCCGCTGCCACGACTCTGCTTTATCCGATTTGCGATCTATGGTCCCAATCACTGAAATGCAGCTAGCTCCAGCTTTAAAGTGGTTTCTAAACGAAACCACCAAAGTAAAAGGTTCAGCACCGACAAGGAAGGAACTGGATAAGGAAACTTAAACTAATATATCCTGGTATTACAAGCATTTTTGGCACTTACAAATTTCCCCGATGCAGTAATGTTCCAAAATGAATGAGTGCGCCGTCTAACATCCAGGATGCGGACGTTTTCTCACAATTAGCTAACTAATTCCTCGAGGTTTTAACGAAGTATTCGTTGTCTGGATGTTTCCGCTTTGGGCAGACGCTTTAATGCTTCACCCCCTTTTCCTTGCTTTGCCCCCTCGCTATTGAGTGAGTAACCGGAGACGCTTTCTCCCTTACCCGAATTATCCCTAGTGCCAACCTACAAGCATTATGACGTCGTCTTCATTCAAAGCCGAACCTACGAACCAGCCCACCGAGCCCTACTGACACACTTCATATACTGGATCAGTCAAAAACAAAGTTTCGATATTCTCTCTATGTTTGTCGCTGTTTTTTGCAGGCACCCATTTTTTTCAATTTTCTTTTGTTGGGAGATTAAAAAGTGTCACTAGTTCAATAGATCAATTTGGCAGGGATAAAGAAACAATTAGTTTGCCGCAGGAAACTTGAGTTAAAGCAAAATTCGTCTAAATATTATTTAAAAAGGTAAATCTTCAGTGGAGAATTGCGGGTTAAACAAAATTCATGTTCTTTCTTGGACTTATTAAATACATTAATACGTTCAGTCCAGAATAAATACTGAACAAAAAAAATAATTTCGCTTTTTTGATTAATACGAAGGTTCTCTTAATGCCAGTGATCGGGATACTAACTCCAAGGATATGATCAGTTTGGTTTGTCCACTATATTTGTAACGTATTCACTATTATGCTGCACAAGAAGTTAGGTTTCCATGGAAACTGCTCTTACCCTACACCATGACTACTTAACCTCAAAGCAAGTGGTTAATCTTCACATAGTAGACATAAAGCCAAGGGTCTAGTGCTTCAGCCCACACCCCCATTCATATATCCATGTAGACATTTCCAGACTTCAAACACTGCAATATGCATTTTTTTTACAACAGGTCTTCCAAAAATGGTTTAAAATCTGAATCACTGCATGAGCGAAGACAGATTCGATGACAGAACTAGATAAGGAGATTGAGTTGGCTCCAGCACTGTTTGTTCACTGGAAAGGGGTCTTCCAGAAAGACCTGTATGAGAAGGCTTTTATTTTGACTGCTGTTTCCTGTAAGAATTACCAGTGTTCAGACCATCATGCAGCACCAACATTAGAAGAAAAATCCACGGGGTCCTACCCCATCGCATGATGAACAATTACCATCAATGTCACATGGCTAAAGTTTTTTCCTCTAAAAGTGTAATCATGCAATCTTTTGAATGAAAACTCATTGTGACAGTTAACAATATGTATTCCCCAAACTATTAACCTACATCAAGTCAAAACTCCAACTCATTGTATTGGCAAGATTACATCACAGCTATAGAGTTCCTCCAGATGTAAAGTATGTGCATATTTCAAAATATCAGTGTTGATTTTTTTCAAGAAGGGTGAACACTGGAATGTGAAATCAGTGTTTTGTTTCTTTCGCAGTTTAATACTACTTGACCCCATTGTTAACTTTTCTCCATTTTCAGAATATAAGATGCCCCAGACAGGATGCAGTCTGATATGGTGCAACTGATATGGTTATGAAGCACACAGTGTTTCTTAAAAGTATGATTTCACATGAAATCAGAGCAGAAATGATCTGGATATACAATGGAACTGCATTCCCTATAAGCAGCCAGTGAATGACTGGCCAAAAATAATATGTCTGTCCAAAAAGGATTTGAAAAAGAAGATGAAAGCCATGGATCTGTGGTGGGTGGTGTTTACCATGTGACTGAAAAAAAGGTTCATGACTTTTCAGGCCTGAAGAGCAGCTTCAAATACAAGCATGATGATGCTCATAGGATTTATAATGACAAGGAGGGCAAGTGAAATCTAACATAAAACAAGAAACAGTGAACCAGTGAAAATAATAAATTACATGGTGAAACCACAGTGTTAAGAGTGTTTCATTACTTTCTTAGATCCTAATTGCAAATCTCACGTTCCTTAGACATATGACACATCATTTTATTGAAAAAATGTATTTCTCATTCAAAAGAAAAATGTAATAATCATCCACAGCAATCAGTCATGAGAATTACACAAGGCAAAGGGTACAATTTCCTTCACAGTCTATACCAAAGTGCAATACAAGTCAAATATACATTCACTGTAACATTAGCACATTGTCCCGATTGGTTCAGATGACAGCTGTACACGTACACACACACACACACACACACACACACACACACTTCAAGCAATTCATTCCACTCATCTTTTCATACTATTATGTGAGTGACAGATGGCTGAACCAAGCATGAAAGAAAATTAGGGCAGTGTTTCCCAACACAGTCCTCGGGGACCCCCAGACAGCCCCCGTGATATATTTTTTTTTGTTTAGTTATTTTTGGGAAACACTGAATTAGGAGACAGTGTTCAGAGATGAATGTGTGTGAGCCTTGCAAATGTTTGCAAAACTGATTCGGGTGGATGAGAACTGTTAACACAATTAAAATTAATTTAAAAGGATACAATTTCAAAAGGTACTTTTATTAAGCAAAAAGAAATAATTAAAATATAGGCATGATGATCATGTGTCACTGTGTGCTTGTTTGAACTTTTTGGTCCGTTGCATATTCTATGAAATTTGCAGTTTTAATTTTAAACCATGTTTATGATGTGGCAGAATAACAGTTTTATGACATTTCTTCTCTTTTAATTCACTGTGATACTCAAAAACATTAAAGTATTTAGTCATCTTTCACCTTCGTTTCAGTCATCTTTGTCTCCATGGTGACAGTGAGCTGTGCCAGCTCACAAAAACAAGTAAGCATTTCTAACCATGATTTTTGTATTCATTCTAACTCTGAATGTCAAAAACAAATTGCAGAATATATATCTAACATTTGACAATATCTATTCATGCCAATCTAAAATACATCACTTTTACAGTAGATATTTCCATTAACAATGCTCTAAGTATCATTAATGTGGGCTTTTTGTGTAATATGTATAATTCAAAAATATGTGCTGTGTGAAGCACATCAGTATTAAAAATAAAACAAAAATTTGAATTTGACTGTAGGGATGCACAGCAAACATTCAGTTTGTGTGTAAGACATTTTATCCTTAATAGTAATGCCGCAGAAGTCTACTAAAAATTAAATGACTAAAATAACAGAAAAACCATGATAAAAGAGCAACATATAAAGCAATTTCAGAATTTTTTAAAAGACTTTTAAAGTCTTTCTGTTTTAATCACTTAATCTGTTTAGAACAATGGCGATAAAGGCCGAATCCCTGCATGGTGAGACATAGTGAACGGGAGTTTATGCAGCAAAATGACTGTCACCTTCAACTAAAAGAATACTGGACATTATACATATAGAGCACTCGGTTAGATTTTCTGAAACACTTTTGTTATACAAAATAATCCCTAAAGGAAGTATAATCCAGCAAAATATATAAAAATATATTAAATAGTACTGTTTTCAATTTTATTTAATTTCCAGAGAGCATAAAAAGATGTGACAGTATTAAACGTGATCATATAAAACCATGGCTTGCATTCATAGAGCTTCACCTGATTTCTCCATTTTATGGCTACTTTAAAATGAAAGGGAAGTGATCAGCCCTCCAACTGCCACACTCAGACTAGGCCCAAGGACCCCAGGCTCCGCTGGGCCCCGGGTCACACTTGGGGTCGTCGTCAGGGTAGTTTATAGGTTTGGCAGCCTCGCTGTAATACTGCAGTCTGTCTAGGAGGAAATGTACCACCTCCGGGTGATGCTGAGAAACCTCATGCCTCTCCTCAGGGTCTGAGTCGATGTTGAAGAGCTGAACAGGCTTCAGGGAAGCTTCCCTTTTACTGGATTCCGAGCTGTTGGACAGCTGTGGGGGTGGGAACCAGTGGTCGCAGCCTAAAGGGACACAGGGGGACTAGTATAACGTTTAAAACATTTTTTTACTCTTCAAGGAATAATGCAGTCTTAGCTATTTGTTTCACATTTGCTCATAATCTTGGAAACTTCTAATTCTGTAGCTCAACAAGTAGAGAATTGTGCCAACTTCACAAAGGTTGTGGGTTCCAATAACTGGGAGCATAAACAAATTGTAACCCTTCCTTCTCCTGTAAGGCACTTTGGATAAAAGTATTAGATAAATGAGTAATAATTGAGGAATGATGCTAACACTATTTAAAGTTTTTTTCCCCCAAAACCTGAGTGCCATTCACCATGTGCTCACTGAGGGCAGTAATGTTTGTTATGGCGTTATGCAAGGCTCCACAGCAAAGTTAAAAGAGCTACGACATGTAGTGTAATGTGTTTTGCTCAAAGTACTGTGTGTCGTAAGTAGCATGAATTATGAATTTGTGATTCATGAAGTATGAATGTTTTTCCCAATTTCCTTAGAAACAAGAAAGAAAATGATAAAATGAACTGGTGATTCAGCAGTAAAACTCCATTAGTGTTGATCAAGGTATTACCATGGTTATACCTTGCTAAATAAAATCATACATGTATTGACATCAAATATTCCACCTCTGGACTAAACCAACACCCATCAAAAAGTGAAATGAACATTCCATGGAATTACCTGGATCCCCAGTAAGCAGCTTCCAGTTCTTGTATCGAATGCCAGCATGAACAGACACATTGAATTTTGAGTCAGACCATGGGCTGTGACTGATGACTGGGGCCAAAGTCATTCTGGGTTCCCTTCCAGGACCTGGAGAGCAGTGAGGATCATAAACTGAAAACAGAGCCTGATCTCCTCACGAGCCCTACTGACATACAGGCACGGTGAAAACACAAAAGTGCCTAAACGGTGAAAACTACAAGACAGAGACAGAAATAAGGAGGAACAAGGTACAGTAGATGGAGAATGTCTGAGAAATATACAGTTTGTACAGGGGCGTCTCTAGTTTATGCAATTAAAATAAAGGTAGCGTGAAAGAGTGCAGTCATTGAAAGCACTGAAATATAAAAACCGGCAGGATCGCATTGCGAAGTGAGCTTACAGGGAGTGATGCTGGAAATATAAAATACTGAGCAGTGTAAAATCTCAAAAATGCTTTTTGTTTTTTTTTCCTTCTCCTGAATCCCAAGTTATCATAAAACGGGTGAGGTCTGCTCTGGACCTTAAACTCTGTACTCAAATCTGTAATCAAACAATGAATCAGACAAACATGTAGTATTACTAAGGCCTGTAAAGGTCTTTAAAATAATTGCAGCTTTTACAGTGTACTCTATCAAATCTGTAAATATACTGTCATCAAGACTATTCAAATGGCTTGTGTTGAGTGCTAGTCATCACTCATCCATTACTTCTACGAAAATGCAGGTCCCATTAGTAAGCATAAAACTATTCTGACGGATATTTCGTATTTTAGATGGCGTTCTGTAATCTAGAAGCATTTTAGAATTGTTTATGTACCTGGTAGGGGATGTCAAATTTCTGGTAACTTCAAAGAAAAACAGGTGTGACGACATCATAATTACACTGTCACTCCAACTGCCTGTAACATAAGTCTTGCTTAGGGTTTCTTTCAGCAAAAGAGTTATGGTTAATTTTACGGATACCTCAAATTCAGAACCTCTAAAAGTTTTTTTTTTTCCTGTCTTGTCAGAACAATAACATCTTTTTTTATTAAAGAAAGCACAAAATAACTTTTGCAGCATGAACTGGCAAGGACAAAGGTCAATATTAACTTACCCCCCATTAAGCTGAATTCTCAGTAATTAAATTACATTAAATGCAGTGGGAACAAAAAAGCACATTTCCCACATTGAAGGTTAATTAAGAAGAAACCTTACCTTCTCCTTTCAAAGTCAATGAAAGTAATGAGTGAAATCATGATTTATAGCTTCCACAGATGCAGGTTTCTTTCAGTTAGGCTGCTAATGTGAAGATGCATAGTAACTAAATCTCTAAGCTGACAAAAACTTGCCATTATTGTCTAAAGGCCGTTGGGTGCAGCAATAGACACCTAGAGAACAGGCCTCGCCATTCTGTTCAGCATACTGGAAGGGAATGTTCTTCACATTAAGGAATGACAAAGAAGTTCCCCTAACGGCTTCCCACATCTGGAACTAACTCACTATCCAGAGAGTTCATAAGTGGGATGGGGGGGGGGATTTGGGCTTGGGTGACATTCAGCACTTATTTCTGCCCAGAGATGTCAGAGAGAGACAACCGGCCCCTCGGTCAATTCTGTGATCTGATCGCAGTGCTCTGATCCCGGCTGTAAGAAATTCAGGGACAACGTGGAGCGTGGTGTTCCATTTCAGTTCTGGGAACAGAAAAGCCCAAGGTGACTTACTGTGTGCGATAAGTGGGACAATTTTGCTTTTGCAGAATGTCAGATCTATAACAATTATACAGGGAACACAACTAGCTTATATCAGATTTAAATTTAGATGACTTATAACATGTGTATTTGTTGGCATTCATTGGTTTAGGGATTTCTTCACATTGTACAGTATCCAGACACAATTGAAGAAGCCTTTAAAGAAACTGGGAACAATGGAGATGCCTGGTTATTCATACAAAAGCATAAGATCTATTACTAAAGAACAATTAATTTATCTTTCAGGTCATTATGTTGAACAAGGGTGAAAAGACAGTAAAGTCACATACAGTGAAAATAGACACCTGTAAATACAGGATCCCAAATTGTTTGAAGGTTTTATTAATAATTTGGATATTTGAAGAAAAATATTGTATTTATATTTTAAAGTAAAAGCCATAGGCTCTGGCACCCCCAACCCCCCCGGAGGCCTTGATTAGGACAAGCGGTCACAGGAAATGGATGGATGGACATACGGTTGGAAGTAAGATAGTAGCCATTTTGAAATATAGTGCTCCCTCGTTATATCGCGCTTCGACATTTGCGGCTTCACTGTATCACGGATTTTATATACAAGCATATCTAAATATATATCGCAGATTTTTCACTGGTTTGCGGATTTCTGCGGACGATGGGTCTGTTTATTTCTGGTACATGCTTCCTCAGTTGGTTTGACTTGTTGATGTCATACATGGGACACTATTGGCGGATGGCTGAGAAGCTACCCGTGTTTTTACCCCATGTTAATCAGTCACAGGTGCCCCTCGTTCCTTCCCTTGTTTTTCACTGTATAAGTGTTCCCGTCTCCAGTGCTTCCTTGTCAGTCATTGTTGGTATTTGATGTAACAAGTCGGTTGCCTGTTTGCCCCACTCTCGTGGGAAAATAAAGTCCCCACACGGGGTTCATCGTTCCTGTCCTCTGCTGCGTCTTTACCACCTGGGTCATGCCTCACCGTACATCCCCTCGGCGTGACAGAATGACTGACCCAGACACGAGGTAACCATGACGAGCAGCAGGTGCGGCTGATTAAGCCCCACCTGCACGGAATGTCGGGAAAAAGACCAGTAGGGCACGGCTAGACATGACAGATATACGATATGTATATTTGTGTGTAGTATATAAACAGTGTTTACATACATAATTACATACAAAACAAATCTCACCTAATATCCAAGAGAATATAAAGGGTTTATAAGGGCTTAAAATATACTAAAATAACCATATGAACATATGGTTTTTACTTCACAAATTTTCACTTTTCGCGGGGGGTTCAGGAACGCAACCCCCGCGATAAACGAGGGATCACTGTATATCAAAATATTATGTTACCAATCAAAATTATATATATATATATACAGTATATATATAATATAAAGTTTTGAGAGGATGTCTAATTCTAACTAGCTTTTTCTGGGCTCCCCAAGAAAGGTTTGTGTTTTTTGCACCCCTTAAAATCAAAACTCTATTGTACATCATTCAAAGTGCAGCTGTGTTGCTATTGGCAAATACTGTATTGCTGGTGACCACTTTATATACTGTCCCTTATGAGATTTTGGTGCATTTAGTACACTCTATTGCATTGTCTCAGTCGTTAAGTTGGTCTGTTAGTCATTACTCGCTGCATCTGCTTTTGCTTATTTTCTCTTGTTAGCATCAGCAGTATGCACTGGGACTGAACACAGTACACTAGGAACCAGGACGTCATATTTTAATCAGGATATCTTGAGCACCAGTATAAGGACTGGTAGCACATAACTGTTCTCTTAGCAGTGTAATTATTAAAATGTCCATTTCCTTCCAGAAGCCTGGGCGTTTATTCAGTTTGGCACACTCTGGACCAACATTCTGTTCTCAAGCACGTAAACACCTGTGTTTCAAAACCGTCAGCCCACTTGGCATAATGGGAGTACTTGTTTTGACATTTTATTTCAAGAAATCCAGATGAATAAAGGTAGCTAACTCAACTGAGTACTCCAGAGGCCACACTGCTTCACATGTCTGGGCTGCTGTGCTCCAAGAGAATGTTTGAGGCAAGTAAGATAAAGTCAGAGTAAACTTTCGTTACTGTAACGGAGTGAGGACAGCACACGGGGTAGAAACTAAAAGTTAGACGTGCTTTCCGATAGCCATTATATCCATGCCGGCATAGCCAAATTCCCTTCCAGAAAAATTCTCCATGCAGAGATAGAGTGTATTTCACTCTTGAGCACTGAAACCTGTAAATAAACTTTATGCAGTTTTCCCGAACTCTTTGCCCAAAAGGAATAAAAGGCCTGTTCCTTGTTCTGAGTCCCTGACCATATGTATCATGTTAGTAGGACAGAGTCCCACAGCAGAAGCACAAACTGGAGAAGCAACTCTTGTGAACACTTCTTTGGATCAGGATGAAACACAACCACACGATACTGCTGTGCATCTAAGGAGCAATTGTAAGACAGGGGTCCGGGGAACAAACAGAGCTTAGCCAGATAACTGGAATTCTGGGCACTGAGCTAAAGATCATGAAACAGTGATGTTGCAAGGAACTAATAATTGAAAACAGTCAACAGCAGGATCACAGCACAGGAGAGCACTCAACAAAAGAGACAAACACAAAAGCCATTGTCTTTCCCAAAAAATATAATTGCACATTCGGTGACCTTCGGCACCCTTCTGGTTATCACAGTAAAGGGGGTGAAAGCGGGTCACATTCCAGGGTTATGGCTACACAATTAAAGCAAAAACATGGTGAAACTGGCCATCTGAAACTGGCACTTTGAAATACGCACTTTTAGGGAACTTCAAGCCCCGTTTTCATCATTGTGGCTCAAACATTTCTCTTTGTGAGACCAGGTGCTAGGAGACATCCTCATTACTTATCCACTATATAATGACATGGCACAATTACAAAAATACTGCAGTTTCAAAGTATAATATTTATTTTCATTGCTTTGCCATTCTGTTAACCCGCTTCTTGTTGGTTATTACTCTACATTATACTCCATGTAATGTTATTTTTGCAATTCACCTTATTTTCATTAATGTGTTCAATTATACCACAATTACACCCAAACACCCTGCACTTGGGTTGTACATGAAAATAAAGCTGATTATGATTCTGACACCGATATGGCATTACAAGCTAGACAGATTCGGATAGTTTCCACTGTCTTTCTCATCTAACATTAGAGGAGCTCACTGGAGATAGACTTGATGCCAGGATGAGATCAGCAATTTGCTTGTTCCGATTTCTTTTTGTCCCAAGTTCACAAGTCTGAGTTCGGTCTCCCCCCTTCACCCGCTAATCCCGCTGAAACCTCCAGTCTTTGGCTTTCAAATGCCACCTCTACTGAATGGAATTTGCATGCTATCCTCTGGGTATGTATACCTCTCGCAGTCCAAAGACATCGCAGTCCGATTTGCTCATAGCAGATGTTCAGTATGTTCCCAGGGGTGGATGGATGTCCTGTCCTGTGAGTTCCCCTGCCATATGCTGCCTGGGGGAAGATTTTCGGCCCCTCAGAACTGAAAAAGCAGTGGGAGACTGTCGTGTTGTGGTCTGAGCCATAACAGCCCCCCCCATTAACCTTGAAACTAACACACTTGCCTCTTCCTATGCCACATGGGTCCACTCTGCATCCCAACACTTGTTTATTCCACTGCTCAGTTATAGTTTATGTCACATTTCTAATTGTTTAGCTGGTACTGGCCCTAAAATAATAACCATTTACACAGCAGGTGACTGCACTATTCTACGCTTGCTCAAGCGTACTATACGTACTGAGGACCAGGATCTACGGTTCAGAGGAGAAAATTGATGAGAAAGAAAAAAAATCTTACAAACCTACCCTGTTGTATAACAAACTGCAAGAAAATCTAGCATAGTAAGCTCAGTTCAAACAAGTACAACAGAGTTCAAACTTTAGACATGCACATGAAGAACTGACATGTCTCATAAAAACACCTTTTCCTGTGTTAAAATTAAAAAAATTAAAGCCAGAAGAAGATCATAATATCAAAACATCATAGACAAAGAGTTTAGGGTTAGATAGTGTAAAAGCACCATTTGAACATGTCCCAGTGTGTCTGGGCTCCTTACATGGCTGCATCGCATCCCCAAACAGAACATTCCAAGATAGTAGAGAAATAAGGGGGGGAAAGACACTCCCAGCTGGTCTGGTGGAGACAGATCTATAGAGAAATATTTTTGATTTTTACATGAAATTGTAGAAGGACTAGAGAACCTGTAAATATAGTGCTAATGTAATCCGATTCCTTGTTATTTGATTTATAACATGTACAGTGAAAGCGTGGCAAAAGGTGATAAAACAACACAAGTGAAAAATGTATAGTGAGTTCAGATACAGTGCAAAAAAAGGAAATCTTTTCCGTGTGTGTATAGAGTGTGGACATCAGTGTAATCCATATAAGACACGTTCTTCACCAAAATCCAAACCACTAACATTTGCATTAGATCCAAATGGCCTTGTTCATGTAAGCTTTGACAAAGTCGCCCTAGTTCTCTCTACGGAAATCATCTGCCTTTTCCATAGGTCCTGTTACCAATTTAAGATGTCATTCACCCAAATGTATAAATTACCAGGCTTGGCAATAGAAGTCACATCTCTATAACCCAAGGATATTGTGTTTTGGAACTGATTAAACAAATCTTATCAAATTATGTCCACAGAGCATCTAATCTTTGACTAACAGAGTCCAGATATAAAGACATACTGCTGATTTCCAATGTGCATGACGCAACAACAAATGCATAAATCCAATAGTAAATCAAGGATTCTTTGCCCCAGTCCTAGTCTAACTCAGATCTTATTTAATAAATCTTGACTGGGGTGTTGACTGAATGAAGTGCAAATAAGACCAAACAAACTTATTATGTGAGGAGTTACTCTTATATTTCCAATCCATATGAAGCAAATTTATGTTAACCAAGGCAAAGCCTGCCACTAATTATAAAGAAATGAGGAAAGACGCTAACTTTGCCCTTTATAAAGAATGCAACACTGAATCAATGACCCAATGATGATAATGACAACCTGCTGAAGTAAAAAAAATTTGACTTTACTAAGTTCAATTACTTGAATTAAAGAATGTTACATTTATATAGCGCTTTTCAAGACACCCAAAGCACTTTACAGAACCAATGGGGAGCCACTTCAACCACCACCACTGTGTAACACCCACCTTGATGATGCAACGGAAGCCATTCTTCACCAGTACACTCAACAAACAGTAGCTAAGCTGGTGAAGGGGCAGGAGAAAACTCACCAATTAGATACAGGGGATGATCAGGAGGGCTGATTTGATAGGGCCACCGTGGGGAATTTTAGCCAGGACATTAGGGTACCACCCAGACTCTTTTGAAAGATGCCCAGGGATCTTTTATGACCTCAAACAGTCAGGACCATGGTGTTATGTCTCACCTGACGGATAGCACCATTTTTACAGCACAGTGTCCCCGTCACTGCATTGGGATCCACATAGACCACAGGATTGCCTAACCTGTTGGCTACACCAACACCTCTTCCAGCAGCAACCCAACTTTCCTAGTTGGTCTCCAAACACTGGCCAGGCCCAAACCTGCTTATCATCTGACAGATTACCTAGTCTGAACTACAGGTAGTATGGCTGTTGACATCTGCTGAATGATCAAAAAGGGACAAAATTACAAAAGACATAAAAACCGGCAAAAAAATGTAATAGAAACTCCCTTAACATTACATTAATTATCAAAAAGAAATTATTTTTCATGAAAAATCATAGCATGTCATCAGCTAATGCATTTAGCTTTATTTAATTTGATGTGATTCATCTAAACTTCAGTTCAATCATAGCTAATTAATCGTTCAACTGGAACCAAAGCCAGTATACATGAGTTTTGGCCAAAACTAGGGGTGAAACCTCCTGCCAAAAACACCAATCAGCTACACAATAGTATATGACAAGGCCACGGAGAGGAGCTACATACCAGCACACAAAAAAAGCAATACTGTCCACTTAAGGGTAGCAAAAAGGCAGGATGTATCAAATTCTATTACTCTATAGATATGAAAAAGTTCTACCTGCAAATTGCAACAATGTATTTTTTCCTGACCTGCTGCTTATCCTATACAACAGCATAAGCAGGAAGCAGGGAAGCGAGACCCAGCTATATGTTTTGAATTAAGACTGACAGGCAGTGACATCATATTAAACTGAGCCAAACAACTGAGAGACATTAAAGCTTGAGGTTGCGGTCTAGTAACACACTAAACACGTACACAGTAGGCTTGGCCGGGGTCTAGTTTTTTCAAACCATCATACCTTTCAGACATTTCACCCTGGTATATGGTATGTGTTAGTATTAAACAAAAAAAGAAACAAATCCTAAATCATGTAGGCTACTGTAAACTCCGGAATCAGAGACAGCCTAAACGGGCTCATCAGTGTGAAAGCTGAGTGCTAGAAAACAAGGAGACGCTCCTTGTTGAGTTAAAAAGCTCACCCTTTGTTTATTGACACCACTATCATTGTTCGTTCTGCAGCTGCAGGCACACTGGGTTTCACATATGCTGCAGATGCTCCAACAGTGTACAGTGCATTCACAGCCAGTTCTAGTTTTTACTTAAGTGAGCCTCCAATCTCCGCTAACACTGTGCACTGCTTTGCCTTGGTTAACATAAATTTGCTTCATATGGAATGGAAATACAAGAGTAACTCCTCAAATAATACATCACCTCAACACAGCACCCCCGTATAAATTTTAAAGAAAGAGGAGCATCTGTAAGCTTGACGGTATTAAAAATAATACATTCAAGATTTCTAAATATCGGAGTATACTGTAACATAGTCATACCGCCCAAACCTAGTACACAGAACATGTAAGATCTGACAAGCTTTGGCTGTTCATTACTGCAATTAGGACAGTTTAAATACGCATCCAGGTATCATCAAGAATTAATACTGGAGGTAAAAGAATGGAAACTAAGACACAGAGGTTCAGCTTTTCTTTGTGGTGACGTGAGGTTAAAGAGTACTACTTTCCTCTAACTTGAAAATCTCTACAAGGAAACTCACCAAAATGTTCATATGATGTGTAATCAGCATCAGTTGTGTACCATACAGCATGTTAGTCACACACCAGTTTAACAACGTGCAGTGATAACTGGCTCATCATTAGTTAAGATAGTAAATGAATCAGAGCAGTATGGAGGCTGGAGGAGGAGGTAAAGGCACAAAGCACACTCACATGGCGCAGTGTCGACGAACATCTGGTCAATGTTGTGCAGCAACTCCACTCTAGGTGAAGGGTTCCCTTTGCTGTAAATGACAGAATTATCAGGATTTTATCACTTCCCTGGGCAATTCCCCATCTCACTTATTCCCTACCACCCAGGGGAAATCCAAAGACTTGTCAGCTTTTATGGCTAAAGCTGACTAATGACATTCAGCAGACGAGTGCTTTCGTAGGTTCACGCCGACTGTGGGTGTGCACAGGTGTTCATACTATGTGATTTGGTGGGAGATTATGAATGATGATGTCCATATGCGGCCCTTCACTGTGACACTCACTCTCACAGGCAACAGTAGAGAGAGGACATTACACACACATTATACATGTTTATGCACACTCCAACATTTTTTGGTAGCAAGCTGGTAGGTAGCAATTTGACCCTGTCTTCTTAATATTGCTAACAAGACATCATGACAGTATTGTGAGTGAGATGTTCTCTCTGTCCATAGGGCAGAGAAAAGTGATTCACTTAATCATATCCCTCATTCCCATATACAGTACCAGTCAAAGGTTTGGACACACCTACCCACAGAAAGACATTTGTACTATTCTCTACATTTTAGAACTGTAAAGACATCAACACTATAAAATGACATATATGGAATTATGCACTGACCAAACTTAATTTGTTGGGGGGTGGGGGGCGCAGAGGCAGCTATGTTGGTTGGGACTCAGAAGGTTGTCGGTTCAAATCCCTGGGTCGGCAGAGTGATCCCACCATTTGGTCCTTGAGCACGGCCCGCAACCCCAGTTGCTCCAGGAACTGGCTGACCCTACTTTCTCCTCTACACCAATTTCATGAAGTGGCCTCCTGGGATGCTTTCCCAGCTGTCCTGGAGGAAGTCCCACGTACAGTTAGGTCCATAAGTATTTGGACATTGATGCAATTTTTGTCATTTTCTCTCTGTATACCACCACAGTGGATTTGAAATTAAGCAATCAAGATGTGACGGAAGTATAGACTTTCAGCGTTGATTTAAGGGGTTTAACAAAGGTATTGCATCAAGCTTTCGGAAATTACTGCCATTTTTCAAAGAGCCCCTCCATTTTCAGGGGCTCAAAAGTAAATGGACATGTGACTGACAAGCAGTTTCATGGCCAGGTGTTGATTCCAAGAACTAAATTTGCATTTGGTAGCTGTTCACTGGAGCTCAACATGAGGTCCAAAGAGGTGTCAGTGCAAGTGAAGGAGGCCATCATTAGGCTGAAGAAAAAAAGAAAAAACAAAAAAACCTATCAGAGAGTTAGCTAAAACGTTAGGAGTGCCCAAATCAACAATTTGGTACATTCTTAAAAAGAAGGAATGCAATGGTGAGCTCAGCAACACCAAAAGGCCTGGGAGACCACAGAAGAAAACTAAAGTGGATGATCACAGAATTCTTTCCTTTGTGAAGAAAAAGCCCATTACAACATCTAGCCAGGTCGAGAGCACTCTTGAGGAAGTAGGCGTATAACTGTCAAAGTCTACAATCAGGAGATGCCTTTATGAATGTAAATACAGAAGGTTTATGCAAACAATTGGTTACAGTGAAGAACAGGAAGGCCAGATTAGACTTTGGCAAAAAAACATCTTTAAAAGCCTGCCCAGTTTTGGAATAAGGTTTTTTGGACAGATGAAAGCCAGATAAACTTGTACCAGAATGATGGGAAGGGGAAAGTATGGAAAAAGAAAGGGACAGCTCATGATTTGAGGCATACCACATCTGTCAAACACGGTGGAGGCAGTGATATGGCATGAGCATGTATAGCTGCCAATGGAACTGGGTCACTGGTGTTTATTGATGATGTGACTGATGACAGAAGTAGCAGGATGAATTCTGAAGTGCAGGGGGCTAAACTCTCTGCTCAGATTCAGCCAAATGCTACTAAACTGATTGAAAGGTGCTTTACAGTGCAAATGGAAAACTACCCAAAACATACTGCGAAAGAAACCCAAGAGTTTCTCAAGGTAAAGAAATGGAATATTTTTCGATGGCCAAGTCAATCATTTGATTGCAACCCAACAGAGCATGACGTTCAGGTACTGAAGACAAAACTAAAGGCAGAAAGACTAACAAACAAGCAGCAAATGAAGGCGGCAGCAGTAAAGGCCTGGCAAAGCAACACAAGGGAGGAAACGTGGGGTCTGGGGATGCCCCGGGTTCCAGACTTCAGCAGTTGTTGACTGCGAAGGATTTCCAACTAAGTATTAAAACAATACATATATTAATTATATTACATTACTTTGTCCAATTACTTGTGAGCCTCTGAAAATGGACGGGATCTGTGAAAAATGGTAGTAATTTCCACAAGCGTAGTGAATACCTTTGTTAAACCCCTTAAATTAAAGCTGAAAGTCTATACTTCGGTCACATCTTAATTGCTTAATTTCAAATCCATTGTGGTGGTACACAGAGAGAGAACTACAAAAATTGCATCAATGTCCAAATACTTATGGACCTAACTGTATATGCTGAGCTCTCATTGGCTGCTTTTCCTTCATTCTCTGGTCAGACTCCTCCAAAACCATTTCTACTGTGTTTAGGTCAGGTGGCCAGGTCATGTGATGCAACACTATCACTATTGTTGTTGTGGACGGCTAGGCGTGTCCACACTTTTGTCTGGTACTGTACATTTATGGGTTTTACTTTTTTGGCAATTACATGTTAGATTTTGTTGTGTCCTTGTTCCTCTGCCGATTGTAAATTACCACAAAGGTCTTCTGCTGTCCCGTTACCCACAACCAACCCAGTCTCTACAACAGAAACTTCAGAAACAAAACTGTGGTCCTCTCTGAGATTCACATATCTCATGGCTCCATCTGCCAAGCCACTCAGGCTTTCCCCACAACCATCTTATAACATCATGATGGCTTACTACAGCGGCAATGATTTACAGTAAAACAGGAAAATCTGCAGTAAAACAGCAAAATGAGAAAACATTGACATTTTATTTGTAAGAGGTTAATGACCGATGCCATTAAGGCAGCAATCATAGACCCTCATAACGTGCCTTGATATTGATAAGAAGGCTTTAAAGCAAGAGTTCGTGCCGTATAAATATAACAATATTATTAACTGTTCTCAGTCAGAACTTTATTTTGGAAAGACCGCCAGTGGGGCACATGAAACATCTCAAGAAATATTCACTAAAGCCTAGGGTAGACAAAAGTCAGAGGGCAGGTCAATTCAACCTCTGCACCATCTACAGAAACAAACTTTTGTCTTAAACAGGATGGATGGCTTACTTCGTCATTTGCATTCAACCCTTGCCCTCTTACCCAAAGCTTCAGTTTTCAGAAGACATGAAGATCCTAATTATAATACCCACATACTCAGGCTAATACATACATAAAAAGACAGGAATCACTGTCTGCTAGGAGCTGAGAGGGGAACCTGGAGAACTTATCAGAATAAAGACCCAAAAGCTGACAGCAACAAGGTGCCACTGGGTTGATGACCATGAGTGGCAATTAGCCGATATGTCAGAAGTGACAGTCATCATGGTCATAAAAATTATTTAAACAGGTATCCAATTAAGAAAAAATGTCTGTTGTAACTAACTGTAAGGTAACAGGACAACCATGACATTAAATCCTTATGCCAACTGTACTGTAAACTGAAAATGGAGCCATGCTCATCAGCAACTCTGAACGAAGTAAGCACTAAAAATGAACAACAGTGAAATTGTCCTTTTACAGATTTAACAGTATTTACAGGTAACATTTTCAATGACAAACACTGAACAAAAGCAACGGGGTCAAAGGGAAAATCAAACCGTTTCGAACAGGACTAGACCATCACTTCTAGCATGAATCATAGAAATGTTACAAAAACAGAGCAGCTGAAAGAAACCCTCTATCTGCTGTGGCCATGTATCATTGCAAAGAAAAAAAAACACTGGTGAGAAAGACTTGGGGAATTTCCTTCTCTCTGACACCTCATCACTCCAGCAACAAAAGGGCCATTGACCGACGAAACTCTACAGAGAGGGCCGACACCGCAGGGGATATCAGACGAGGGAAAATGCTTGCATATCTCTGATGGCTCGCCTGCGCCTGGCTTTGGGTGCCAGTCCAGAGAAAGAGCAGAGATAAACATTCCCCCTCGGAAAAGAAAGAAAAAACTCAAGGCCATGGAATGGTGCCTGGTCTGGGAGCTTCCAGAAACCTTGCATGGGACATCTATGAAGATGTACAGGACCTTGAGGTGGAAGACACTGACTTTACAGATAGGACGCGTGTTCTTTTGATAACACTGACCCTTTGACAATCAGGGCCAGGACATGAAATGGGTTTGAGGGGTCCGTACAGATACCGGCTGGGCCATTGTGTTTCATTGCTCATTGCTACTTCTCATTGGGTTTTTCTATTGGGGGGGGGATAAAGCAATAAATGGGTCCCTTATACTCTGGAAACATGACATGCTTACAATGACAAAGTCCACTTTCATCTCTGGGACCATCCTGCCTGGGAACTGGCCTTATAGGAGCTTGAAGGCCTCAAATAATTATACAACGTAATCATTTAGAATTTTTAAATTTACATCTGAGGCTGAGCTTATTGAAATGAGTAGGGGGTGCTGCGTGGCTCAACAGGTTAAGACGGCCTGCCTGTGATGAGTTAGGCTGGTAGTTCAAATCCCAGACCCAGCAAAGTGATTTGACATCCAGCTGCTCCAGGCACCGTCTAACCCTGCTTTGTTTCAAATATGTCCATTACTTTGGATAATTACATCAGCTAAATAAAATGTAGCCGTTGACCAATAAGAACTATAGTACAGAACTTTGTATACAGTTAACAACTAATAACTCAATCTATTTTTTGTGGTCTGCTTCCAAGCAAAACTTCTGTGCCAATTTGAACAATCTTTCTCCACCAATGGCAAACTACTTTATTAACTTGCACAATCTTTCCTCACCAATGGCAAACTTCTGTACCAATTTGCACACTTTGCCCAGCTATCGGGTGTTTAACTGAATCTGTCTTAATATCCATGTCTTAAAATATCATGTCGATATTATGTTTATTTCTCAATTCCACTACGACCAAACTGAACAATATTTCAGCTCAGTGTATAGCTCCACGCATTATATATCTAAAGCTGACAATAAAAGATACTTTGACTACTTTGATTTGACTTTGATAACAATGATTTAAAATAAAACCATAATTGGTCTTTTTTATTTTCTTAAAATAGAAAAGTTTGACATGGAAGCAGACTGTACCACAAATATATAGATTTAATTATGAGTCTAGAGCAGTGGTATTCAGCTCTGGACCTCGATTCCAAATCCAGGCTGTACTTTCAGTTTCCCAGGAAGTTAGTTTAATAATTACTGATTCTGATTGGCCACAGGCTTCACACCTGGCTCACAAGTGAAGAAAGGCTGCAGGGCACGGACTTCGAGGACCAGGAGTTGTATAGCCCTGGTCTATATTATAGAAAGTTCTATACCATAGTTTTGAAAGGTCAACAGCTACATTTTAGTTTTCCATTTCTTTAAACAGAGAACTAAACACTCAGCAATGAAAGCTGAGCCATGGCACCGCACATGTTGGGTCTCTGCCCTCACCTGATTGTGCTCCACATGTCAAAGCCATCCAGAGGCTGTGTTCCGTTGGTGGACCCCCCTGCCAGGCCCACCAGAGTGGGTAGCCAGTCAGAGATATGGATAAGCTCTTTCCTCACAGTCCCAGGGAGTGGCAGAAGAGGGCTGGTGACGAACCCAACGCCGCGCACGCCACCTTCCCACAGAGACCACTTCCTGCCTCGCAGTGGCCAGTTGTTGCCTCCAAACAGTGTCTGTCCGCCATTATCTGACAGGACGGGAACAAGCCACAGTTATCTCTCACTTCTAGCACTGTCATGTGAATTTTAAATATTAAAAATACCTGCAAAGAACATACCCCATTTTCATAATAGCTAAAATCGGTAATAACTTGACATATGCATCTTTTTGGATTATCAGCAGTAACTCAGTGACTGATGGATAAAACAGCGGAAATGTGACCCCTAGTGGTTAACCAGTGTAACCTTGTCTACAAAATATTATTTCATTCCAACAAGGAAATCATGCAATGTTTGAAATAATTTCTAATGCACACCCTGCAATATTAGGCAGATGTTAAGTGTATCTTTGTGTTCCTGGAGAAAATTATATATCAGTCAATTTCCAAATATGGCAGTCAACTACATACACATGCATGATTTATATCTATCTATCTATCTAAAGCATAACCTAGCCTATTTATTTCATAATGCATATAAATCTGTCAGTAACCTCAGACTTTGGTTAAGAGGAGGATGTCATAGCTGTGCAGTCAAACAGGCCAATGAACATTATTTTCCTGTACATAACACACATTGGTGAATGCTAAAGCAAGTCAACCTGCAAAAAGAAAGTGAGGCACTTAGGGAAAGATTGACAACAATCCATTCAATCAATCATTATTTGACTTCACCTTTGCCATGCCAGGTAAATGGAGTGGACATGTTTATTTAGAGATTTTAAAACACTATCTTCTATCATTTTCTCATACATGCTCCCATTTCTCATTCACGACAAGTCTGGTCTTCATTTACTTGCCTTTAATCCCCCCCTCCAATGCCCACCCCCCCCTGCTTTCGACACATCTGGGAAGTTTTGAGGAAAATGAGGAGGTGATCTCAGCGAGGTGAAACTACGAGCAAGCGAGGACCTCTTTGAACACCCCAGCAGCACTTTCTTGGCCTGCCCAACGTCAATACCGGCTAACGGCAGGAGAGCAATGCCAGCACTTCGGGGAATAACAGCAGAGCCGAGGGCCAGTAGCTTTGGAGAAAGAGTCCCTGCAATCTGCTTTACTGCCTTCTAAGTTATTTTCAATCCAAGCTGGACCCTGTGCCAGAAGCCTTCATCGTTTGACACCTCTCTGGTTCACTTCATTGTGTTCAGTAGGCAACTGTTAAAAGTTGGGAGCTGGGAACATGATTCTGGAAGTTTGGAAACTTTGTTCCTGTTTCTGTGCAGGAAGTGATTCGGTAAAAAGGAATCATTCCTAAATGACAGAAATAGGTTTCAGTGGCAAATGTACCATACTGGACTGTGGTCTGGGATATTAATTGAAGTCAGGAAGAATAAACTTTCATTCCAGACAAACGACCAGATTTGCAGTGTAAATTTAATACAGAACATTTGGATATTTAAAAACTGCAATTTTGCAGATTTTCTTGGGCAGTTGCAACCCACCACAGACATGGATACGGGCACAGAGACGGATACGGGCACAGAGACTACTATTCACTGCCACAGAGGTGGAAAGTTCAGGCCCAGAAAGCAAAAATCCAGACCAAGATATTGTTTCAACCAACCAGTTCAGTATTAAGAGTCACAGTCACACAATATTTAATTCAATTCAATTCAGTTTTATTTGTATAGTGCATTTTCACAACATTACATTGTCTCAAAGCGCTTTACATTATCCCCCCACCCAATGGCCCCAGCGAGCAAGCTAGAGGTGACAGTGGAAAGCAAAAAACTCCCTAGAAGGAAGAAACCTTGGGAGGAACCAGACTCCAAGGGGGAGCCCATCCTCCAGGGGCTGGCGGAGGAAGTCAAATGAATAAGACTGACAAAATCCTAATTTAAACAGTTCAAATTTTAAGATTTGAGCCTCAACTAGTTGAACCTGAACTATCCACCTCTGCTACGCCAACTCTTTGGTTTGGTAATAGAGATAATAGCGCAATCACTGTCATTCCGAAAGTATTACGGGATATTTCAAAATCAGTATCAACTGAGCAACTTGCGTCATTGTACCTTTCCATCAAGCTCACCGGTCTTTTCGCACAGTAGAGACCCTGAGTTTGCCAATGTATCTCCATATACCGTTTCAAGTGACTGGAAAAATAATGACATCAAGAGTTCTGGTACTTAAAGTTCCAGAATTGCTTTTTTTGTGTAAAAAGGTCACAGATGTAACTAAAATAAGAGGAGTTGCTACATTCAGTGCAGAGAAATTCTGCAAGCAAAATCACTGTAACTAGTGTATTTCATTAAACGAAATCTAGGGAAGATTAGAGATGCACCAATTGTATTGGCCAACTATCAGTACTGGCCGATACTGTAACAATCAGCCACCAACCCTTGGTTAAAAATGAGCCAATATTAACTACCGATAATCTGAATTGGTGACTAATATTGCTTTGCAATTTGGCTGGATCACCCTAAACAGTTATTTTTCTAACTGCTGTGTGGAATTATTTTAATCTTGTTACAAATGCATTTTGCATATTCTGCTTTGCTAAAATTTCACAAGGAGGATCAAATAATACACATTTCAACACAACCAATTTGATTACTCTCTTTAAGGTATAAAAGAATAAGAGCTTCTGAAAAACAAATCCATTCCAATAAAGAAGGCAGCAGTACTGCCGAATAACACTAGTCCATCAGGAACGCAAAATTCCGTGCAGAAATCAAAAGATATTACTTGGAAAATTACAGAGTTTATCACACTTGATGATCATCCTTTCTCCATTGTAAATGTTATAAATATATAAGATGTATACAGTTATAATACATAGTGCTCTGTAGTGATGGACAAAATGATGTTTCATGATCCATTTGCTGTATTTTTTGACCCCACTAGATGGAGCTCTTTGTACAAAAATGGGCACAAAGTATTCCCCAAAGCAAACCAAGTGCACCATCTTCCAAAAATATAGCAAATGATTCATGAAGCGTCATTTTGTCCATCAATAGTACTCCAGGACTGCTGTCGTATGCTAGAGTTGGTGTTTTCTTTTCGTTTCTTTTTGGAGTGTAATTAATTTATTTTTAAATTTGGGTGGAGTGTCCCTTTAAATTTATTTAAGCAGAACCCCCCAAACAATTGGTATCAGTATTAGTATCTGTGTCAGTTTTTTTAAATAATGGTATCAGCCAGAAATTTCCTTATTGCTGCATCACTAGGGAAGATGATCAGTCAGTAATCACTGTGCTAGGAAACTGCCAGTAACAGTAAATGGGCGACCCCTGGTGGATATTTTATGGATGCACAGCATTATTTTCTGCACTGTAACTGCACAAAATCCCTGAAATCTAAATAAAACAAATAAGTAGGAACCAGTGTTGATACTTTTGATTTTTAAAGTTTTTATTTTCATATTTTCAATTTTCATTCAAAATCTAGTTTACTTTCAGTTCGCTTTCAGTGTGGTTGTATTCGTTTTCTGTTTTAAAGATATATTTCTATTTAGTTTTTAGTAATTTTATTTCTAGGCATAGACTGAAAGTTCAATGTGTCTGATGGTGAGAGAATGCTACATGAATACACAGAGCACATTATGTACTAATAATACTAAAACATATTCCAGGTATCATTAATGCCAATTAAAGATAATAGAATTATTAATTTGGCTAAATAGCACTGGAAAATGATAAGATGGTATTTGACTTTGTTTTTACTTTTTTCCCCAGTTAGCCATATTTAGAGGTTTTGTTTAGTTGTAGTTTTTTGTTTCATTTTCATATCGGTTTATGAAAACATTCTCTTATAGTTTTAGTTTTCGTTAATCAAAACGGTAGGAAAATATTGTATTGCAGCCTAGATATTTTTGATAGCAGTTGTATATACCTATTCATAAAGAAAATACCTTGTTATACACTACAGCAGTTGTGTAATAGATGAGTTACTTATCGACTTAAAATCATGTTTTGCAATTTCTGTTTGAATTTCAAAATAATTTAGCCATACCACTTTCCAAGGAATGCCTGGGGTAAACAAGTTCTTTTGCCATATTCAAGACCACCATACTAAACACCTTTAGCCCATATAAGAAATTTCAGAATAGCCACTTACATTATTAACCATTGCTAAAAATAATTGAGAACACTGTGACCATGAGTATTCATCAGTACAGAATACTAAGGAAACCAGAAAAATGCAAGTCATACTTCCTTATTTTTAGACCTCTGCAAAGTTAAGCTACATATGGAGGGTGTAGCCAGACCTTGTACAATGGGATGACCAGACTAAACCCAGTGATTCTACTGGGGTGGCAAAGGGTCCCCCTTGGTATATTTTGCTATCCTGTGGGGGGGAGGGGGAATCACGTGCATTATCCATTAACCATCTCATGATTGAGCCGGAGACACACCAAGTAGGTCGACGAAGGTCTGCTCCGTACGTTTTGCTTTGATTTTTTGGTGTGGGGTGGCCAGGTATTTGCTAGTGGGGGTCATGACCACCCCTTAGATCTGCTCCTGGCTAAATATGCAAATATCCAAAACTAAACGAAATATTGAAAGTCAGGTCAGGTCGGGGAGCATGGACTGATGCAGCGCATTGCCGCACCCACCACACAATGATACGCCTCGGGATCCCAGCTGGCAACCCCCCAGGCAGACACACGGTCTTGTCCCACCCCCCGGAGATAGCCATCCATCTGCCGCAGCCAGGTGTTACGTAGGAGTCCCCTCAGCCTGGACCAGCCGCTCGGGTCCTCAGCAATGAGGATCCTGCGAGCTGGATCACTGTCAGGGAAACACGCCACATGGCCGTAGTGCTGTAACTGACGCTCCCACACAATGCAGGTAATTTGTCTCATTCGGGACTCCCCTAGCAACCGCTCATTAGACACAGTCAAACCAGCGGTACACGAGGATTTTCCAAAGAGACACAGTACCGAAGGAGTCCAGTCTTCGTCTTAGCACACTGGATAGCATCCATGTCTCACAGCCATATAGCAAGACAGGGAGCACCA
>JAAGVU020000113.1:10914410-10931903 GCA_011763525.2 Mormyrus iriodes
GAACCCGGGCGGAGACATGAACCCTGATCCCAGAGGTGTGAGGCAACAGTGCTAACCACTGCACCACCGTGCCGCCCTCAATTCTGTATATTTCACTGCAAATTTACCGGAGCATTATTTTATGAGATACCATGCAGAGGACCCACAGAAGGAGACTTAAACCAATAACATTCAGGTTATGATTCCATGTTCTTAATCATGTCCTACATGGCGGTGCTTCAGCTCTGGGGGATTCATTGTTGAGTAACAGTAATAGTGCTGTGTCTCCCTTCATGCACAGATAACATCCAACCTGTGTAAGAGATCCTTATAGCTCTCAATGGAATGCCAGCTACTTTGATGGACTTGCAGTGAAGGAACTTAAAGCTGGAGTCACTCAAATCCTCATCTGTCAGTTTCTGCAGGACAGTCCTAGACTTGGGCCCCGCTATGCCCAGCACCCCTATGTCCTCTGTCACATTGGTAATGTCCACATCGTAGCCACCATCCTTTGCCTCCTTTTCAATCCATCTGGAAGGTGATAACAGATCAAACTTGTCTGCGTTTTTATGAGATGCTTGAAATGCCACTTGTAGTCAACAGAGGGCAATGTACAACACAACCAGCCCAGATCTTACAGTAAACCTGAAGAGAATGCAGATTAATAATCAGCTGCTGTAAATGCAGAAACAGGTCAATATCAAAGTGCAGCTGTTGAGAAGGGCTGGAATCCCATGCATTACGTGAGCTTGGATTACCACACACCCAGCAAAGAGGGTTAGAGATAAGTGAATGAAAGAGTTACATATTTGGATAGTGTGGGAGAGTATGCATTTGCTTTACCTTCTCTTAGTCCGTGTATCCTTATCAGTTTATGTTGCACTAAAACTGCAGACCCTGACCTTGTTCAGTTTCAGTAGTTTTAGCCATTTGTGCAGCTGGGTCTAGGTATGCAGCTAAAGTAATGCAGGATACACACTATTTTCAAGGCAGGCCTCTGCTCCTGGGACTTTAAACAGTATCATACCTAATTCCCCAAGACCCAAATATAGCTGCACCTTGTATTTAAGTAGTTCACATTAGATGCTTTGCATTCAAGGACTGCTGCAGAGTCCCTCCTGGAAGCTAAATCATCAGCTTTCACATGCGTGTGCAAGTCCTTATCCTGTAAGCCACCCTCTGGCTTGAAGCCAGAACTACAGGAGCATGTGAGAATGGATGTAAGCAAGGCTTGTGGCATTTAACTGTTTATTGGTTTACCTCTGCACATTTTTTGAACAGATTCGGAGACTGACCTGAGGTCATGCAGCTCTGATCCGGAGCCAGTGATCAGAAGGAACTCTCCTTCAGTAAGATGAGTTATCGTTACTTCAGCATAGACCTTCCCCGTGGGGGTCAGCATGTGACTGATGTTGGTCATGCCCACCTGAAAGGAAAGAGGACAAAGGACATCTTCACCCAAAGCTTCAGCAGAGTCAAGGTCGTGAGGTAACCCTAAGTACTGTTTCACCTTGACTTGGCACCTGGGTTTCACAAACCATCACCCATAACCATTTATCATGTATAGGATTGCTGTAACCAATCCCAGGGCGTTGGAGAGGGAATGGCTTGAATGGGATCTCACTCACACACACACACACACACAAGCACACACACACGCACTCACTCATAAATACTCACGCTGTGGGCAATTTATATAAACCTGTTCCCCTGAATTGCATGGTTTAGGACTGCAGCATTAAACCTACTCAGGGAGAAAGAGCAAACTCCAAACATACATAGATAAAAAGCAAGATTTGTACCCCTAACCCTGCTTGCATGAGGCTGCAGTGATAATCACCTGACTTTTATATTAATTAAAAATGATTATTGTCATGTAATATACCTGCTACAGTCGTAGCCAAAACAATTGGCATGACAGGTTTGACGTGTTATGTTTCAATGCAAACAAAAAAAATGAACATGTTGATACCAAACCATTTGTAACTGCAACAGTCTTCTGGGCGAAGTGGTGCACTTTCTGAATGGTGTGCAATAATGCCGACTGTATATTCATTAATAATATTTCTTCCTTGCTCTACAATACAGTCTGCATTGTACTTTCTTTGGAAGCTTTCAGTATAAAATCCTCTACATAAAAGTGATGAATGTGGTGTAACGACATTAAACAATAAAAAGCCTAATGTGACTAATGTGTACCTTTGGCATAACATTGGCAAAGAGACGGTCCAGCAACTTCACTGAGTCCTTCCCTTTGACCATGAACTTTCCAAAGGGGGTTAGGTCAATCACCCCCACTTTCTCCATGACCTGCTTGTACTCCCGTCCCACAGGTTCAAACCAGTTTGTGCGCCGAAAACTTGGCCTGACCAGTGCAGACGAAACACAAGCAGTAAGTTGACCAAGCACAAAATGAGCAATAATGAATATTCAATCGAAGTGCTACATACAGTGAGACACACAAAAAACTGATGGTGATATTACTACAATTATTACTTTATTATGGTCATTTATTACTGTAAATCTTTTATTAATGTTTCTCCTTGCACTGGCAGTGCTATTTTCCCACTAAATTTTCCCACATTTTCACCAAAAAACAGCTGCTGTTGAGTTGCTATGAGTTGTTTTTATGTCTTACGACACTCTCCTGATCGGAGTCCAAGAGAACCTAACAAGAGCAAATTCTGTTGCCTGTCAGGACAAATTGTCTCCTCTTCTAGTTACTTCCTGTGCTCTTTCCATTTTTATTTATTTGGTTTTATTTGCACTAATCAGATATTCCTACAGATTATGCAGATAGTCTATATTCCTACCGCGTAAATGGAAAAGGAGCTTTCACAAGAGATGCTTATGCTTAGCCAATGAGTTGTGAAATGATAGGCACAATCGCACATCTTTAAAGAACTGAAAAAGACAAATCCAGTTCATTTTTATTTTATATTAGACAGGGGCATCATTGGCTGTTGATTTAACGCTCGAGGGCATCGACAACCTGTATCCGGTCTCGTCTCCCTCCTTGTAGAACCAGTGGGGTTGCTCCCAACCAGCATGAAAGCCCATAGACGCCTTGGATTTGAGCTGGTGGTACACGCCGCTCACCCTGTGCGTGGGTCTGCCTGCAAAGCGCTCCTCCTTTGGGTACCCCACTGTAAAGACGAAGGGACGGAGGACATGCAGATATAAGGGCTGTGCAACAAGATGCTACATACTGTGTTCTGCCCCTGGACTGTGATGCTTTCTATGTCTAGTAAAACAAACAGGAATTGCTGGCATTGCCAAATAAAGCACATCAGAAGAATTTTGATTTAATTCTGTACAATTTGAGGCCAGATTACATTATGTGAGAACAAAGAAATGGCATCTCACATACCGGCAAAGGAAGGATTCATGAAATAGAACAACATCTCCTTGAGCGACTGCAGTAGCTCACATTCCCATAATCTGCAGACTCACCCACATTGTTGAGGCCGTATGATTCCCTGGCCTTAGCGCAAATGTAGGATTCTGTGGTCCACTTTCCATAGCGATTGGGGTCACACTCAATCAGGTCGAAGGGCGGCTCTCCATTAACAATCCAGTCACTCAAAAACTTGCCCATCCCTCCAGCATGGATGATTCCATAGCTGCATTGCATATCTGTCTCAGATTAGCCCTTCACCTCAACCCTGACAAGCATCTCTTTCTTAAAGCTATTCTGCAGCTGTCATTCCATTCCAGAACAGACAAAAAGTGCATCTTCATGAATGACACCCACTTTCGTCTCTATTCTCCATAATGTCACAAATACACAATACCAGTCAAAAGTTTGGACACACTAAGCCTACACAGGAGAATGATAGTGTCGCATCACATGACCTGGCCACCTGACTTAAACACAATAGAAATGGTTTTGGAGGAGTCTGACCAGAGAATGAAGGAAAAACAGCTACTGAGAGCTCAGCATATATGTATCTCCTTCAGGACAGCTGGAACAGCACCCCAGGAGGCCACCTCATGAAACTGGTGTAGAGAAGAACGTAGGGTCAGTCAGTCCCTGGAGCAACTGGGGTTAAGGGCCTTGCTCAAGGGCCCAGTGGTGGGATCACTCTGTCGATCCAGGGATTTGAACCAGCAACCTTCTGATTCCCAACCCACAGAGTTGTCCCCCCCATCAATTAATTTTTTTGTTTAATATGTTTTTGGTCAGTACATAATTCCATACATGTTATTTTATAGTTTTGATGTCTTTATAATTATTCTAAATTGTAGCGAATAGTATAAATAAACCTTTCTATGGGTAGGTGTGTCCAAACTTTTGACTAATACTGTAAACTTTACAGTGGCTCATATAAAGACAAGTGCATTCAATAACAGCCAATAAGTCTTCAAGTAAACAGGAACTAAGGTTACGATTTTTCATTGTCAAATAAAATTTAAGGGATATGACATTAGTCAAAGCTGCATGCGGCATCTATAGGTGACATATTCTCACCCAAAGCCAATGGCAGTCCAGTAGTTGCGAACACCTTGGTGAGGTCCCACCATGGGCAAAAGGTCTGGGGTGTATGTGATGGGACCTGAGACGATATTAATGATCTCAGCATCCTTCAGAACAGGAACCATCTCCATGGCAGCCTCTACATGCTCCATAATGCGGTCCAAGTCCGATTCAAACAGCTCCTTCCCAAAGCCTAAACAAAAAAATAAAAAATAATCATGTAAAACTGAAACCACTAACCAAGATATGCAGCAGGGCTGCAGGATATTGGTATAATGTCAAGAATTGTGATGTGAATTTTTTTAGATAAATACTGCAATATCTATAAAGCAAAAAATGCAATATTTATTTACCCAAGATAAACTATTGCCAAATAGAACTCATTGTCTACCAAGACAGTCAAATAAGCTGGTGGTATTGTTGCTCAATATCATCTCTATGGAATCCAAAATATTCCCAAGCAGCGGAAGACAAATGGCTTTTAGTGACCAGATTTCTCCTCCCCATTCATTTGTTAAATTTCCTCACAAACGCATCTATGGGTAATTTAAACAGCAAGGATGAAAATGATTTCGAAAACGATTATGACTGACTTGCAGAGCGCATGCAGGGAACATGCAAAAGTAGAAGCAGTAAACTTTTAACTGATTTTTTAACAGATAGACCGTTTAGATGATATTGTAAAGGAACAATGATTAGGTTGATTACAATCAGAAAGGAAGCGGTTTCTGACCTGCCTATGCCAGGCGACCTACCTGGAGGGACTCCGTCTCTGAACCAGGAGTCCTGCAGTTTCATCTTGGCCTCTTTCTCGTACGGCCCGAAGAGCAGGCCATCCCGCTCCTGCCGCAGGTAGTAGGATCCCTCCAGGTCCCGGATCACAGGCAGCTCCATGTTCAGGGCCTTCACCTCCGGCACAGTCGCCGTCACCACATACTGGTGATGAACCGGGATGGTGGGGTGCTCTAGGCCAATAAGCTTCCCAACCTCTCGAGCCCAAAAACCTGAAAGTGAAAGAAGGAGAAAAACCATCAACAAAAAGATGAACGTACAAACTCCATAGTTGTGGCTGAGTAGTGATAAAAAATTGGGGGATTGTTATAACAAGGAGCGACTGGTGTGGCTCTAGAGTCTTTGATCATTTTTGTATAAATATCAGTAACATACATACTTCAAGAATGTTTGTACTCTGTATACTGTACTCCGTACATATGACAAAAGTCAGAACTTTAACTCTTGCATCTTGAATCTATGCTTCATATATTTTTGAAGATAACTGAAGGCTTCAGCATTTGCTGTCGAGTCAGAAAGCCTTTCACATTCTTTGTATCATCCGGTTGCCTTGTTGTTGACAGCATAATATTCACACAGCTGTCTAAACCCCGGCTTTGCACTGACATCCATTGATTTCAAATAACTGATTATTTTATTAGGCCAGTAGTAATGAGGATCATATGCTAGAAATCACAGCCTCAACTACTCAGAGCTGAGCGTGAAGCTCCGCCTCCTGCACAGCTCCACCTCCTGCAGAGCTCCACGTCCCAAAGAGCTCCTCCCTCCCCTGGAGGTTACTGAGAGCCATAGTGACACCCACCCATCTGTGGAGGCCGCAGGCATGCCTTTCAACAGCAAAGGGAAGGACACCTCTCATGTGGAAGGGTTCACATCACGATGAGAGGCAGCTCCTAAAAATATCTGGGCTTTTTTTTCCCTTGCAAGTTAGGGCCAAATGTGGCAGAATAAAGAAATGGCATCTCACATACCGGCAAAGGAAGGATTCATGAAACAGAACAACAATTTCTTGGAAGGTTTTCATGTTTGTTTCTTATTTATGCTACTCCTCTCTGCCAGCAAATGGCCTTCTTTCTGCTTTCTTTATATGGCTGCATAATTAAATATATAAAACAGTGCGCCAAAAGCCTAGAGAAAACAGACTTGCTGTGTCCTCATTCGGATCACTAGGAGCTTGATAAATAGGCTTGTAATGGCAATGAAGGGGACCGCTGTGACAGCAATAGGCAACATGCAGTAGTGACAGAAATCAGGTCAGCAGCCAAGGTAATGGTGTAACAAAACAGCACATTCTGTTGAAAGCAAAACAGATTATCAGCACCAGCTAAGCATACCAGCGCAGCAACACCTGCAGAACTGGCTGATAGATCTGACGATGCCAAACGTTTCACTTCCAATGCTGTTCATAAAAAGTTAGCATTTTAACACTCACTTCGTTTTCATTTACAGACAAACTGTATCAGCTATTCATACAAATCATCCATCCATCCATATTCCTACCCACTTACCACATGTTAAATTTCTAACTGCACCGGTTCATTAGTCGCGTTTATTCTTACATGTATTTCCAAACATGTTTTTGCAAAACCTGGATGCATTTCCTTTTTTGCAAGAGAACGACTGACAGATTTGTTGACTGCAAGCCTGCTGCTGTCTGGTCAGCTGAAACCTGTAAGAACCAGGTGTGGCTTCTCAGACAAATGCCTTGCAGAAAGCTAGATGACCAAAGCTATTTCTGCCCTGCACTAACATATTTCAACTGTCTTCGTATCACTTTCCAACGTGTGCAACAAGCCCACCCGATTTACATGTTATTAGCCTTGCTCCCCTCCTGAATCCTACAAATTCTTCTGATGTTTTGGAGCCCGGTTTTAAGAAGTTATTTCTTAGGTACCTTACTCTGATTTTGATTGTAGTATCACAGAATTGATAATATTCTGAAAAAATATGGTTATATGCTTAAATTTAGCTTTCTGAGGAAGTCACAACACTAATTTCTTTGAGAACATAAAGCCAAAATCATGAGGCGTATGAAAACACAAACTGAATGAACGGTTTAATTTTAAATGCAAGTAGCTCATTAAAAATACATTTATATCTCTTAAAAATAACAGATGAGAGAATATTTAGGCTACGTTTTGCATGTTTCTTTGAAAGTTACCAGATTAAGAGCTTTTATCTGTGGGTCATGAAAGCCTGTTCTTTGGAGTATGACATTCAGGCAAATTTGATAGTTTATTCTGTATTATAATTACGTAATTTGAATAATTCTTTCTGCACACCACACTGCAGGTATAGTGTTGTTTGTCCTTCGATGGAGTAAATAATTATGCTGGAGATCAAAAAACTCATTAAAAAAGCCTCATATCTTAATCTCTGCCTGGCTTCACTATGTGTCCTTCGCCTCAGTTTTCAGTTCTGGTGGCAAGTGATCGGGGTGAAGCAACAGCTGCTCCTTTGGAGGCGTGAATCATTGCCAGGGAACGAGGGGGCTCCTCCAGGATGGACACATGCTAAGTCAGCCCCCGCGGCTCTGCTTACACTCCGGGGTTATTTACGCGGATAGCCCTGTCAGTCATAGATTTTCAGAAACCGCAGGGCTGGTCATCGTAAGTATTTCCTGTGTGGAAAACAAATACTAAGGAATGGGCTTATAATCAAGCCATTCTATACTCCATCTATCTAAACCACACACAAAAAAGTAAATAATCACACTGTAAGAAGTTTCAAAAACTTCAATAAACAGTTAGACTTCCCAAACATCTCAGTTTTTTTTCCTTCATTAATATACAGGAAAAGAAGCCCATTCACAATGCGAAGGAGAAAACTCTCAGATCCAAACAAGAAAAACGTAAAGAAGATCATACAAAACAAAAACGGTAAACAGATCATACATAAACAGGCTATTTAAAAGCAGGACTGGACTCCTACAACTGAGGGTTGGGATGACTATCATTCCTGAAGTTTAAAACAACATAATGAGATTTAAGGTACTCTATAAAGGGAAAACATTAAAAAACAACTGAAATGGCAAGTGTAAACAGTCTGAAACGGTGTCTTATCAAAGCAGGAGGCAGACTGAGCTTAAGGGACAATAGTAAGCTTAATATTTCCTTCTTCCTCAGGTGTCATCCACTGTGTTTAGGTCTGGGGGTGTTAAACCTGTACATAAATGCAAAGCCACATAGCTGACCGGTTGGTAAACAAACCCAAAAGTCATTCACCTCTCAATTATTCACTGCTCACACAGTTCTCTAAATTGCCCCATGAAATTCTCTCCTCCATATCAACATGTAAAAGTATAAAGAACAATTTTATATATTATATATTTTTTCCATAGTCTAATTCATTTAAAATTGAGAAAATCAAAATATGAATGATTACAGTTATGCTGTAGTTGAACCTGAGGCCATAAGGCATTATGAGGAAAAAAACTGGATAAAATATAACAAATATGCAGTTCAGTTTAATGATTCACTGTGAGTGTAGCCACTGAATACTTCCATACCCCACGGGGTGTGCAGAGTGTCGGGGGCAAAAGAACAGACTTCCAAAACCAAGCGTTAAGAAGTGAGGAGTGATATGAAGGCAACTAGCAATTTAGGCCAAAACAAAAAAAACACTCCCTTCAAAGATCCTGGAGCTTGGCATAAACAGTTAGAAAGGGGGTGTATGTGAATAGCAGTTTGGGATTGGCTGAAACCAAAACTGTGGCATTCTGGGATTGGCTGAACAGTGAGTCCAAGTCAGAGGCAAAGAACTTCAGCATTAAAGAGCAAAACTAATTCAGCAGATGTTGTCTTCCCTCAGTTTTGCTTGAGAAACCAGTTCTTACATCACCTTTCAGAGATGCAGTGTCAGACTGGCAGAACACTGGCAGAAATGAGTTCATACTCACCATTTTTGACAGACACTGTACAGAAATGTTTTGTATAGTATTGTGATTTTTATGTTATTATTATTACTACTATTATTAACATTATTTTGCCTGAAGCTCTATGACATGAGAAATGCCATTAAAAGTTTAACTGTTTATTGACAGTAAGCAACACTGTTATTCATCCATACAGCTGGGCAGGATAATGCAATTTCTAAATATGTATCTTTCTTAGGACTTGAACCAATGATCATTCCTAGCTCTTAACTACACAATCAGGTAACTGGTCTGGTCATGAGCTGCTGTACAACAGGCTCTTTCAAGTAAAAATAACAGCACAGTTTTGTATGACATAATGGTAGCAGTTTCTGAATCATGGTTTACTTTAAATGTCAATTGCTTTTTTTTTAGCTTTTGCCAAAAATATGATCATCATTTAGTAAGATACACCATGGGTGGAGTTTGGGGGGGGGGGCAGGGGTCGCCTGAGTCGAAATTGCAATTAATTGGCAAGACCAGCATTGCTCTGTGTTCTGTGCTGGAGCTTTGCACCTTTGCATAAGCGGTTTGTTGGTACCCCGTAAATAGACAAAAAAATAGGTTATGTGTGCATCAAATATGTGTGTTAACACATAAGTTAAGCAGGATGCATTTTTTGCCCTCCAAATGCAAACACCAAATTCTGTTTATGAATTACACATGCCACCATGTTATTTTTAACCATTTGTGCTCCTTTTAAGTCTACTTTGGCTAGAAATGCACAAAATACACAAGCAATAAATGATTTTTGAATGGTTTCAGACCAGTCCTTCCTGTTATTGCTAAAAGTGCTTACTGTTTTTGTTCATTTGTGTTTTTACGTACAATTCACATCGAATGTTTCCATTTAAATACTGAAAGTGATTTTATTAAAGTATAGAAGTTCCCTGATCTCTGCAGGATGTCCTCCTGTAGCTGATATCAACCACTAGAAGCATAACATTAAAATGATATGATTATATGAATCACATGTTCTAAGCAGACCAGAGAACATATGGGTTATAACCCAAGGACACGCCTATCCTTGGTACACAGGTAGTTTTCATTAACCTCAAATGATTGTGCAGTCCCTGAATAACAAACTCAGAAACATCAGAAACAGAATTTAAAAAAATACCAAAATAAACCATGATGTAAAGGAGACCTGTATTAATAATACAGAAAATACTATTTTAAATATCTAAACAAGGACTTTTATCAGCTGCCAGAGACCTTGATCTAACTGCATTGAATCCAGTATTTGGCACAGTGTTGCTGGAATGACCAGATATTTCCAGATTATTCTGCCCTCCCTGACAATGCACCTGCTAGCCTAGTCAAACTAGCCTCAGCAGTTGATTATAAAGAGTGTGAGTTTTCTTGACTTGCTGCACCTTGGGTGAATTTGTTCACATACAGACCTGCTGCATTGATGACACGGTTGGCACGGAGTCTCCCATGGGGTGTCTCCACATCCCACTTTCCATCAGCTGTGGCGGTGAGCCCAGTGACGGGGGCAGGGTGGTATATCTGGGCTCCGTGCATGCGAGCACCTGCAGCCAATGCCATGGTGAGAGAGTAGGGGTCAATGTGCCCATCGCCAGGGTTGTAGAGTCCAGCCAACACCTAAAGGCCCAACACATAATGGTATTACAGGCAGGTCTCAGCCGATTTAAGAAATCTGTTTAAGTCCTTAGTAAGTCAAATTTTGTTTAACTTGGATTACCTTATTAACTTCCCATATCATGCAAGTCACCATATAAAAACACATAAGACGAAAATATACGTACTAAAAAACATTAAAATTACCGAGAAGATAAAGTGTAAATTTCGCCTTTTTGCATTAGCACTTTTGTAAACTCCATGTATCTCAGGTATTTTTCGAGTAAATCCGGATTTTACATAAGTAAATGTCGGTTTTATGCATGTCAGTTTTACATACGTTTTATGTTCTTTGTTTACATTTGAAAAGGAGTGTCTAAGTATACATCATAAATTTCAACAACTTAAATATGACCTTGATTTACACAAAGTGAATACAGAAAAGGTCTTATGCATACATTCTGGTAACATCACCTTGTTCATGTTAAGCAATGGAAAGAGCTCCTGGACCTTCTCTGGTCCAATGAGGAACTGTGGTGTTGGATGCCAGTGCGTGCGCGTCATCTGGTATTTAAGCTCATCCACTCGGACTGGGGTTGATGCAATGCGAATGCTGCCTGGTTGGTGGAAGCCAACGGCCTATGGAAGGTCATTGGCAAGCGGGACATCATCCCACAGAAATGAAACGGCCAGTGTCAGGATATCAGGATGAAAATGAGAAACACATTACACATAATGATGCTTTGTTTCGAGATGGAAAATGAGTTTTGTTGATACGTCTTTAACCCTAGTGATGCATTACAAGTCTTTGCCTAGTTGCATTCAGCATTATGTAATGGTTACCTGTCCTGTTTCTTCCTCCAGCTTCTCATATAACTTAATGCTGTAGTAGTGAATCTTCTTCAGGTTAATGCCGGGGTGATAGTATGTGGTTAAACCTGCCTGAGAAGCAGAGGAGGAAAAAAACAAAATTCTTGCGCACACACAGCGCTTGTTTACTACACCATCAATCCTCGAAGGAAAGGTGAAAGATTTTGATATGCTACTCTTATTTAAGACTTACACAGATTCACTCATTTCCAGAGGTGGATAGTTCAGGTCCAGAAAGTAAAAATCCAGACCAAGATTTTGTTTCAGTCAACCAGCTGAGTAGAAAGAGTCACAGTCACAGAGTACTCAACTGGACCTGGACTATCTACCTCTGCTTTTTTCCCCACTGCACATCTTCTTCAGGTCACACTGCTATTTTACACACCCAGATTCTGATGTATTCCTTCAAATTCTCCTTAGCCTTTTCAGTTAAAAATCCTGACATATTAAATGTACCTAATCAAGATATTTTATAAGTTGACATCATCAGTTGACAATCTTGAAAGAGTGTGCTAATGTGGAATTCAATATACGATTAAACAATGGTATTAAAATTACTCCAAGCCAGTGGTTTATGTCCACTTCTACCTAAACTGCATAAGAATTTCACTTATTTATTCTTATTTGTGGTAATGCTGCCTACATTTTTGTACTTTATTTGCATAAATTTTAAGTTTAATTGATGCACTCACATTTATTTGTTATATATTGCATGGTGACTTCACTGTCAGTCGCATTGTGTTCACGAACCAGGTGCACCAAGCTGAATGTACGTGGTATTGCACTGTGCTAATGAAGGCTCCCCTGACTCTGATGCACCGTGGTGTGACCTACAGCATGCCAGGTTGAGCCAGCAGTCAGCTCCGACTTCTCTAGCAATGCCACATCCTTAACGCCCGCCTTGGCCAGGTGGTAGGCCAGGCTGACCCCGACACATCCCCCACCGATGATCACGGTGTCCGCCGTGTCCTTCCACCTGCTCCGCAGGATACTGGCCACACTGTCTCTGGTGGTTGGGCACCAAGAATCGGAATGTGTGATATAGAATAATTGAAGCACTCTTGCTGTTTCAAGTTAATTTATAGTGATTTTACACTAAATCAAATAGTTGCATTTGGCTACTTGTGAAAATATAATGGCTACTAGTTAAATAAAACATCTTTATGAAGAACATTTTTTGGAGCAAAACTGTAAGAATTACAGACACGTCAGTGGTTTCGCATTCAGTTTAAATCATTTCATTATTATTATAGATATTAAAATGATATATAATACATTTTTATTTGTTGTAAAACTGTAATCCTAATAAAATAAATGTATAGTAAAACAATCTTAGTACAAAAAGTGTGTTTTATCTAGTAAAACGCTGGATCTTACATAATTTTCATATGGCTGGAACAAGACAGGCAGAGAAAATGCCATACATTTCCTGTAACAGTTTTTGAAAATCGGAACCGGCATCGACAATTGTAGGATAAGTTTGACAGCATGGGATAACTCTCTGCTTTTGAGCCATCCCACGGGACAGTACATTACGGAGCAGTGCGGCAGTCTGATTAAAACAATTGTACGTTATGCATGGTGTGCACAAGGCGAAGTCCTCACCAAAGTTAACTGCCGCGTATGTAGGTGGTGAAAAATGTATTTTAAAATGTAACTCAGGAGGACTCACCTCTCCTCTGCACATGTCTGCGGAGCGGAACTTATCGCACGCCGAGGAAGACGCCACAGACACGCATAAACATGTTTCCGCACTCGCAAGTTTGTAGTGTTCAATACGTTTCTCATGGTTATACCTATGAAATGAGTTTTCTGCGCGATTCAAAGTATGTCTCATACAGAGTTGTTACGTGACAAATTAGAGCTGTGCAAACTGACCGGAACGGATCTGTATCCAATCAGCCACCGTTAAACCTTCTGGATTAACTATTAATCATCCGGACTGGCAATCGGCGGCCAGTAAGCAGTTAAGTTTAATTAACCTTATGCAAATAGTCATATACACTCAAAGAGACGGCTAAAGAAACGAACACATATAAATAAACAAGTCTGATTGAGGTTGTGATTTCACTGACATTCCCTTTGGCACAGGGGAGGCAAGGAACAGTTGGTTATAGAGGGTCTCTTTCAGTGGCGCCTGCAGAAAATTTTGATTGGGGTGGCCATCATGGTGTATCTTCTATGGTTCCGCTAAGAAAATAATCCATATTTCACTTTTATTGTTTTGATGTGGGGTGGGTACAGGGGTGGCCCGTTCGGACCCCCTCTTGGTCTAGGTCCTGTGCACTAGGGGAATCTTTGCACTTTAAAAAGAAGATGAACTCCGAATTGACTACATAGGCACCACAAAATTAATGTGTCACATTAAACAATAATTTAAAATTTTAGTTGAACTTAGGGGGCAGCATGGTGGTGCAGTGGTTAGCACTGTTGCCTCATACCTCTAGGGCTAGGGTTCAAGTCTCTGCCTGGGTTCTGTATGTGTGGAGTTTGCATGCTCTCCCTGTGTTGTTGTGGGGTTTCCTCTGGGTATTCCAGTTTCCCCCTACAGTCCAAAAACATGCTGAGACTGATTGGAGTTGCCAAATTATGCAGGTGTGTGAGTGTGCCCAGCAATGGGTTGGTACCCCCTCCTGGGTTGTTCTCTACCTTGTGCCCATAGGCTCACAACCCCAAATGGTGGTTACAGAAAATGGATGGAATTAAACTTAATATTTGGAACTTGCTCTGGATGTTGTATATTGGTATGCTGTCTATAAGATCTGGAGTAATGGTCCTGCCTTCTCATATTTACTCAGGGGTATACTCACCATGAAATGATTGTATGACAGAAGAACATTTTTGACCTTATTATTGTCCCACCAACACACACACACACACACAGTGGAAGGCGAGTAAAGGTTGTCAGTTGCAAAACTGACTTTAACAAACAATAGATTGCCAATCAGCTGGGCTTATGGGGATGACATCAGTTCCACCCAGTCCTAGATTCAACAATATAAATTAGCATTTGGTTCAGTTCTGTCCAAATTCAGGTTTGGAGCCAGCTGTTGCAAGCTGCTTCATACTACCTCTTAACCTGGGAGATATGGCACCAGGCAAAAAAGTAAGTTCTTTTTATGTGACTTTGTCTTCATTTAGAAGTTTTTTCCACAATTTAGAGTATTTCTACAGTCAGAAATTAGAGACTAATCATTTGATAAAATTTTTAGGCATTTATACTAACCTGGAAAGTTACTGTTGAATAAAATCAACTCAGTTAACACAGAATAATTAGCTGTACATATATTCTCTTGTAATTCCAAATGATTGGCAAAAAATAATGTAAAGAAAAAACTTTAGGAAAAAAGACTCCCAATGAAGGAAATTAAAAGAACTTTGGATGAAAATGCCAGCATATTGCTCATTTCATTGTTTTATTATTACAAAATATGGTATATCTCTGCATGCTGGAGTGCAAATGCCACTAAACTTTTGCATTTGAAAAGGTGAAATCCGTATACTGCAGAACAACACTGACTCAGCTGACTCTAAATAACCAGATTATTTAGGCCTATGTCAGAGTTGTAACTGGTTCAGAAAAACCACGACACAACCCTAGTTAAATTCAGAAACATAGAGTGAGTCAGCATCAATACTAGATACTAATTTATGTACCCCAGCTATGCTATTACCATTTGGATAGATAGACGCATATAAATGGTGGAAAATTTCACTGTTGGCAATATAAATTCTTTCCAGGGAGTTCTTGAGCGCCTGAACGCAGGTGAGGTTGTCATTGGTGATGGCGGCTTTGTGTTTGCACTGGAGAAGCGTGGCTATGTCAAAGCAGGGCCGTGGACACCAGAGGCCAGCGTCACCCACCCAGAAGCCGGTAAGTGGCATTTCTCAGCTCTGACAAGTCATGCGTATAGGTACAGACGGATTTTTACTGAAGAGTCTATTTCTCCGCTATATTTCAGTGCGTCAGCTGCACAGGGAATTCCTCAGGGCAGGATCCAATGTCATGCAGACCTTCACGTTCTACGCCAGTGACGATAAACTGGAGAACAGAGGCAATGACCTGCGTCTTTCTGTGAGTGTCTTACTCTTCACTTTCTCTTGGTGATTCCTTAACAAGATTAACTAAATACATGTACTCAAAATATGCCGAAACAGTAACTGATAAAACAGAAACAACCAAAATCTATGTAAGTAACTGATCTGAATCATATTTACCATTGATTAACTGCAGGGACAACAGATCAACGAGGCAGCTTGTGACCTTGCCAGAGAAGTGGCCAATGAGGGCGACGCCCTGGTGGCAGGTGGAGTCTCTCAGACACCCTCCTACCTGAGCTGCAAGAGTGAGGACGACGTTAAAGCCATCTTTAAAAAGCAGCTGGATGTCTTCATCAAGAAGAATGTAGATTTTTTGATTGCAGAGGTACAATAATGCTCTCAAATTTTAATGACAGAAGGATATTACAGTTTCCCTGCAATGTTTCACAGGAATAACGCAACAATATCTATCCTATATTAATTGTCATGTGGTATACATATCATACTTCATTTCTACAACTGGTAAATCACTGAATAATATTAAATATACATATATTTTTAATACATTAAAAGATTTATTATAATCATTTGGATGTATGAATTATTCTAATTATTAGGGGTAGTATGTGACTCTTTGGGTTAGGACTCAGCAGGTCACTGCTTCAAATGCAGTGGCTGACAGTGTGATGTCACAGTTGGGCCCTTCATATATAATATCATTTTTTTTAACACTTTAAGTATACTGTAAGGTTAAGGTCTATTCTTTTTAATCCAGTGGCATGTAACAGCCCCACTGCTTTTTAAATACGCTGAGATATTTGTGTCTTGTGCAGTACTTTGAGCACGTGGAGGAAGCAGAGTGGGCTATTCACATCCTGAGGAGCACCGGGAAGCCAGTGGCAGCTACCCTGTGTATTGGACCCAAGGGAGACCTGAATGGAGTGAGCCCTGGGGACTGTGCCGTCCGGCTAGTGAAGGCTGGTATGGGCCAAATGTTTCTTTCAACTGCACTTATGCGAGGCTGCATGATGATATGAGAAATAAACTGAATTTCTTAAGAGCTATACACTATTTTACCAAAACCCTCTCAGGCTGCAGGTGTAACCTGCACATAAAATCAGCCTTAAATTGTTACAGCAAATTTGGGAATTATTTAAACTTAAAAACAGGTCAAGAAAGTTCTCTTTAGCAGTGGAGCATAATTATTAGACAATGTCATATGCTGTCTGCAAAAAGCTACATAATGAGTAGAAGAACGTATTCTGCATTGCACCGAATCATTTAGGCTAAACACATACCAGCATACAGTTAGGTTCTCTGTGAAATTATTTAGCTTTCTAGGACAATACAGCATTAAGACATTTATTTAATAGTTTCTAACTATAATGTCTTTATTTCTTCAGTTATCTTGATGGTCCATATTCTTAGATTGCAAAGCACACATGAGAACATCATCTATTGTTCCCTGACTGAAATTATTATATAATACTGCATGAACCCCAGAATCTTTAGAAATGATCCCATTTGCTTAGTGTTTTACTCTGTGTCTCTATATCCTTGCATGTATATTGAGAATGAAGCCCATCTGTGCTTTTTAACAATTTGTTTGTGTTCCCCTCTCAGGCGCCCAGATAGTTGGGGTGAACTGTCACTTCGACCCCATGACGTGTGTGAAAACTGTGAAGATGATGAAGGAGGGAGTGGAGCGAGCTGGACTGAAGGCCCACTTCATGGTGCAGCCCCTGGCTTACCACACACCTGACTGCAATCGTCAAGGCTTCATCGACCTGCCAGAGTTCCCCTTTGGTAAGCAAAGTCAAAAAGAACAACATCCATT
>JAAGVU020000113.1:10932221-10942535 GCA_011763525.2 Mormyrus iriodes
ATCGGTGGCTGCTGCGGGTTCGAGCCATACCACATCCGTGCCATAGCAGAGGAGCTGGCATCTGAGAGGGGCTTCTTGCCACCTGCCTCCGAGAAACATGGGATATGGGGAAGCGGCCTGGCAATGCACACCAAGCCCTGGGTCAGAGCCAGGTGAGGAACCAGAAGCACCACAAGGACGTGTCACGCGGACAAGGCCATGAATAGAGGGTTTCTCCAAAAATGTTCTTTCGTATGGATTTTACTTCCATTTATTATACCTATAATGTAACGTATCAGACTTACATTACATTATTGAAATTATGTTGGAGGATGTTTAATAAAATTAATTTTAGCAAGTTCCTTGGGGTTTCCAGGTATAGCTAATGACCCGTTGCACATGGGAAGTTTGTGCTCATGTGCTCGGTTTTGTTGCAAAGGTCACACCGTGGGTACTGGGAGCAGCTACAGCCAGCCTCAGGGAGGCCCACGTGCCCTTCGATGTCCAGACCTGAGGGATGGGGGGTGACCAAAGGACATGCTGACCTGATCCAACACAGGGAAGCCACCAGTGAGCAGGAGATGCATCACCTGCTAGAGATGCAGAAGAAAGCCAAAGCCAGTGCCTAAACCAGGACAGGAACCAAACTGGATCTGATGAGATGGTCCAGCACAGAGATATCTGAGGTTACACCTGCCTGTTTCTTACTAATTGAAAACAAGAAAATTAATGAATCTCTTCCAGTTTGAACTGTTAGATTCAAAAGCTCTTGCACCAGTTGGTTTTGCTGTGAGATAAAGAAAAACCCATAAAAATAAACTGAATTCAATACCCATATAATTGATTGATGCTTTTTTGAGTATTATCACACTTGCTGTAAATCAGTACATGAATATTCACTGGATGACATCAGTTTTATGGAAGAAAGCCCAGTCAGCTAAATTTCTCATGGGATTTCTATTGTGTCATAGTGATGTAACAAAGGCATTACAACCCATTATCAATTCTATGGTTTATATATCAGGATATAAGAAAAAATCATTTGGGCCTCACCAGGTCCAAATGTAGATAAATCTAACTTCAGGTGACAAGCAACACATAAAAGATTCCACTGTCAGTGTTAGATAACAAGGAAATGAAACGTGTAAGCCTTGAGTAATATACACACCCACAATTCTGTAGATTGTAGTATTACCTTGGCCATTTAAGTGGTATGAAAAATGAAATGTACAACGATTTTAACCAGTTTGTGCTGCATATCCGAGTAACATATATGTGACCGGGAAAAGTGGTTAGAAGATGGGTGGTTATTTAAAAAAAAAATTTATGAAAGGTCAAAAAAGTCCCATCATCTGTGAAATCAGAAGTAATAAGATACCTCAAAAGTGGTCTCAAAAAGCTTAATTGTGAAGTATGACTGGCTCTGCATCTACTCTTTGTACACTTTACTACGGAAAGAAGCATAAATAGACATATTTAGGATAATTAACAAAGACAAACCACGTTGTGTTGTGTTAAGATAAATATTAGAACATTTGTGGTTATTATAAATATGATATTTCGAACAGTTTTGAGCATCATTTTTCCTTTACAATGCTGAGATATTGGAAGCGTCAAACACAATTAGCATTAAAATCAGGCAGCACTGTTACTTGAAGAAATTGTCATCCGTATGAGTTTGTCAGTCTCTCACAACGTTTTAGAGGAATTTTGGCGCACTCTTCCTTTCAACATTGCTTCAGCTCATTAATGTTTGAGGGCATTCTGTTTCAGTTAATCAGCTGCAGAGTTGCTGGTGCATTTGCGGTCATTGTCTTTTGATCCAGCTGTTAGCTGATGGACAGATTGCTTCAGATTCGCCTCTAGAACACTTTGGAATTAAGAGGAGATCATTGTCCACTAGCTGACTGCAAGGTGCTCAGTTCCTTTGGCTGCAAAAAAGCTCAATTAATCACCCTCCCCACCCACCCACTAGCATGCTTGACAGTTGGTTTGAGGTGTTGTGGTAATACGTAGTTTGGATTTCACCAAGCATGACATTGAGCACCAAACATCTCTGTTTTTGTCTCATCTGTCCAATGGGCATTGTTTTAAATCCTGTTTAGTACTTAACCACAAACTAAATCTTAGTAACATACTGATCTCATGTTCGCTCATCATTACTGACTCGTGACACATCTATTATCTCAAGCAATGTCTGTATCCCTTACTTCGTCAGCAGTCATTCCACCTGTTGTTCAGACTAGGTAATCTGTCTGAAGCTAAGCAGCTTTGGGCCTGGCTAGTACTTGGATGGGAGACCAACTAGGAAAGCTGGGTTGGTGTTGGCATGACCAACAGGGGAGCGAACTCAAAAATTGTGGATCCCAATGCCCCAGTGCAGTGATGGGGACACTGTGCTGTAAAAATGATTCCATCGTTTGGATGAGACATAAAACTGAGGTCTCGACTCTCTGAGGTCATAAAAGATCCCTGGGCATCTTTCAAAAGAGCAGGAGTGGTACCCATATGTCCAGGTTAAAATTCCCCACTGTAGCCCTATCAAATTTGGCCTCCTAATCATCCCCTGTATCTAATGGGTGAGTTCTCTCCTGCCCCTTCACCAGCTTAGCTACTGTGTGGTGAGTGTACTGGTGCAGAATGGCTGCTGTTGCATCATCCAGGTGGGTGTTACATAGTGGTGGTGGTTGAGATGGCTCCCCATTGGTTCTGTAAAGTGCTTTGGGTGTCTTGAGAAGCACTATATCAATGTAACATTCATTCACTCCATTTGTTAATTCTGTAAACCTTCCAAAACTACTGAAGGAATAAATAATGTGCAACACAGGTCTCATGTTTATTCATCATTAATGAATTGTGAAACATCTTTTACCTCAAGTAATTACTATATTTGATACTATATCTGTTAATTCTGCAAATCTTTGGAAACTACTGAAGGAATTACTAAGGAACTACAGAAGGAACAAGTAACGGATAACGCAAGTGAAATACTGATCTCCTGTTTGTTCATTATTAATGAATCATGCAACATGCATCTTTTACCCAAGTAGCTTATATATTTGTTCCTGATTTGCGCTTAAGTAGAGCGCTTAACTGAGTATTTATGCTCACTCAGGTAAAGTGTTACTTTAATGAGTTTTTATGTGATTGTCGAGCTGCGGACCTTAACATGTTTACATTAGGGTCTCGTACCGAAAGCAAGACCTGAAGATCTCTAGCCAATAGCGTTAGGAGTACTAAGAGCGTTTCAGCACCCCTTCTAGTCTGTTTCATCAAAGAAGAACAGCATTGTGTTATCTTGAAATGAGCTTGAGCGGTGAAGCGGCGGATTGAGAGTGACCATGGTTTCAAAGAAAAGATGGCCAGGAGGAAGAAGCTTGTCTGTTGGGGCTGCAGCAAAAGAGGACACCAACTATGCGTTTGTTCAAAAGCCCACCCCAAACCTGCTAGCAGATGAACAGAGAGCGCTGCAGAGAGGATGACACCTTCCCGTCCATACAAGAAGCCACAGAACTGTGCGATGCGCCATGTAGCCGCACCCGCCAGCCTGCCAGACCCCCATCCAAGATGTCAGCGACAAGGGAGGGTGAGATCTCCCAGGGTCTCCGACAGCTCACTGGCCAGCGAGGACTCCCAGCCCACTAGTGGCGATGAACCATATCATGAGCACGACCGCAAGAGGCAGCAGGTTGTGGCTGCAGAGGCAGCACTGCTCACCCGTGAGGAGGCGTGTCGTGCCATGGAGGGCAGAGTGGGCAGAGGTCCTGAAATTAATGCAAGAGACCATAGCTGAGCTGCATGAGCACATGGAGACAAGCCACGCTCTCGGGGCCCAGCTGCTTAAGGAGGTGGAGTCTGACCTGTGAGACCACCTGGGGATGTGCCATGACTGATGGCCTGCGGGGAGCAGTGGCACGAGCCCACCTGATCCAGCGAGCAGAAGAGGCAGCAGGTCCCTTCTAAACCACATAAAGGGAAGGGTTGGCAGCTGGGGAGAATCTGCAATGCCAGAGCCCGCCAGCAGACCAATGTCCACCAGCCTCACCAGTGCCTGCCCCCCCCCCCTTTGAAGATGGGAGACCAGTGGCTACCACTGGACCAAAGAGCCTTGTCCCAGAGTGGAGATGGGGACTGGGAGTGGAGGTTGCCGGAACAAGTGACCTATGACGGGGGCAGTGTAGCTCCGGAGCCATCTATATATCCTGGCATGCTCACAAGCCATGTATATAGCCCCTGTGTATGTCTTATGTATTTGTTAGCATAAATACATGTGCTCCCGAGTATCGCGTATACCCCTACCAGTGTTGTATGTGTAATCCTAATGCGCTCAAGTGCTGTGTAATAGCTTACCATCTAGGAGCCTTCCCATCTAGTGTGTAATTTCCCCGCTCCTCGTTTTCATTCACCGCTGCAATGCCTCGGTCTGCCCAGCGCTACAATACTTTTGACATGTTTAGATAAATATATGCAATACTGGTAAGAAAGATGGGAATTTAGGGGTTAAATTTATAAAGCAGATGACAACTACTGCAATTACTTCTAGTTCATCGCTTCAAGTAAAAACAAGTTTGTCTACTTAACTAGCGAAATAAAATAATGATATTTGCAATTATCCGTTTATTTTAAAAAGGCCGAGAAATACGCTGTCAGTCATGGTAAACATACCGAGGTAGACCCCTGCAGGCATCCTCAAGCTAAGACACTTTTTTGGCGCGTGAGGACAATTCTCGCGACCATATTCAAGATAAGCTGTTAAAAGACAAAAGAATAATTATTAACTAAACAAAATAAATCGACTTAGTACACAAACAAACACTGCGTAGTAGTCTTCAAACAGTTATTAAATACTGTTAATAAACACCGCGACAAAATATACACGTGGCCAAAATTGTGGAAACACAATTTTTAGAGATTGCAGAACTTTGTTCCAGTTACTTATTTAATCGTTCCCTACGTGTTAATAAGGAACACCGGTGATTTGGGGGGTGGGAAGCAATAAAGAAGACAGCCAGCAAGATGGTGGGGTCTGCATTTTTGGCCTGGGTTTGCGCGAGGTTCTGGGGAACGCGTGGTGTGGCCGTCGCCGGGAGTAGTCCGGCCGCGGATGAAGATCGGTAGTTAGTGGGGGATAAATGTGTGGGAGGTTTAGGGCCGCGTCGGGTGTTAGGGTGGCAGCGAGGACCACCGCATTCAGCCAAGCGGTGTCGGCTGAGGAACTTTAATTCCCCCTTCCTTGGAGACTGCGGGGGAGCCAGGTGTGCTCCTCTTTAGGGAAGTAACCGCTTTAAACGTGGACTATTAAGATGCGTGAGGGTGTATGTGTGTGATTTGATGAATTTTATCTATGGGTTACGGTTGCGAGTGTGACCTGGCGGTTCCACTACTTGATGACCCCCATGAGCTGCCTGTCAGCATACGTACAAATCTACGTGAAGATGGCCTGCAGGGAGCAGTGGCACGAGCTCACCTGATCCAGCGAGCACCGGGTTAGATAGGAAAGCCGGAAATGTTAGCTCATGCATGGGGGGTGGTGTGCGCACTTTTGCTGTGACTTTCAACTTGCTGTGATTTGTGCGTAATGATTCGATTGAAGTGGGATTATATCTTTTATTTCTAGAGCTGACGTTCTGGGCGAGGTGTGTGCTAGCCCTCGGAAAGGAACTGTAGCCTGTGGAGTTTTCAATAAATGAAATTTCCTTATATCTGGTGTCTTCATTGAGCTGGACCGTACCAGCGTAATAAATTAAAAAGGTGGTGGCAATAAGACCAGGCGATATCAGCGTACTTGCTACGGTATTTGTAAGCCTTCTTTGTTTATAAACATTACCGCCAGTATTCCATTTATCTTCTGTAACTGCATAATCTATTTGGAGTCGCGGGTGCAGCGCAGGGAACAACCCAGAATGGAGCGCCAACCTAGCGCCAGGCACAATAACACCATTCACACCTACGGAAAACTTGGCAGCACTAATCAGCCTCAGCATGTTTTTGGGGAAACCGGAGTACCCGGAGGGAATGCCTCAACGATACGGGGAGAACATGCAAACTCCACACACACGCGGAGACTTTCACCCTGGTCCCAGCGGTGTGAGGCAGCGGTGCTAACCACTGCACCACCGTGCTGCCAGTGTAGTATTTGTATAGTAATCTTTAAAACGTAATGCCAGAAATGCAAAATGTTTCCACAATTTTGCACACTATGCCTTCTCAAACTGCCCTTAGTAAGGAAACGTATGAACTGTAAAGTTTAAACACTGCACGTTAGTTTATGCCTAAAAAGTAAGTCAGATGGGTCATTCAAGCGACATGAAAACATTGTCAGGGGTGGCATTACATAGCACACAAACTACCAACCACACCGAGGAGTCGACCTCGAAAACAGCCCCTCCCTCAGCGTTATAAAGCGCAGCGCGGAGACTCCGCCGAAGTTTCTCCGCGCCTGCGACGTGCGTCGTTTTGGGACGATTTGTAGCACGAGGTTTTTTCGCATTTAATAATGGCACCAAACAAGAAGGTGAGTCCAAATGTCATGCAAATTAAGCTTAAGCTGCCTTTTACCCACAAAATTAAATTCAACCGATAAATAATTTCTCAGTTGCATAAGACTACAATAGGGTGTTACAAAGAAATAAGTAAAATAATTAATTTAGTAGTTTGATAAGTATAGCCCTATCCTTATACTTTTGATTATATATGTACTTTTACATTTTGCATAACGATATGAAATAATTGAAACCGCAAAACACCTTACTTTACTTGAATTAAATAATCTAAACTTTAACTTTTCTTATGTGAAAATGTAACTTTATAACTTATAGGCACTTGCGAGTCCGCTGACATTCTCCATTTGGTGCTGTAGGGGATTCTGGAGCGCCTTGACAAGGGCGAAATAGTAATCGGAGACGGGGGATTTGTGTTCGCCTTGGAGAAGCGGGGCTACGTCAAAGCGGGGCCGTGGACTCCCGAGGCAGCGGCCGAGCATCCTGAAGCCGGTGGGCAGCAGCGTGCACTTATGAGATAAAGTATTCGTTTACTGTACCCATCATTTGATGAATATTTAATAATTAAGTCGACTTAATTAACAGTACATATTAGCATTTGTTTATAAGGTGGAGATGAAAACTGTCTAATAAAAATGGTCAGATGACTAAACGAATTAATATACTTATGTGTCCGGCATTTTAGTCCGACAGCTGCACAGAGAGTTCTTGAGGGCGGGCTCAAATGTCATGCAGACTTTTACCTTCTATGCAAGTGATGATAAACTTGAGAACAGAGGCAACGTTGTACGGTTCACGGTAGGTTTTCTGTACATTGCGTTTTTATAACATGCTGGTGTATGTCTCATTATGTGTCAGTAATATGTTATCCATCCATCCATCCATCCATCCATCCATTCATCCATCCATTTTCTGTAACCATTTATCCCATGTGGGATCGCGGGGGGTCCGGAGCCTATCCCAGAGGCTGGGGGCGCAAGGCAGGGAACAACCCAGAACAGGGCACCACCCCATCGCTGGGCACACTCACACACCATTTACCAACACATGCACACCTATGGGCAATTTGGCAACTCCAACTCAACATGTTTTTGGACTGTGGGGGGGAAACCGGAGTACCCAGAGGAAACCCCACGACGACACGGGGAGAACATGCAAACTCACATGGTGTAGGTGGAGACGTGAACCCTGATCCCAGAGGTGTGAGCCAACAGTGCGAACCACTGCACCACCGTGCCCCCCTAGTAATATGTTATATTTAAGCCATTTACTTACTTCTCAAACTTACGCTGAATTGATTTAAAATTCTGTCTGATTTAATAGCATTGGCGGAGTTTGGGGCAGCAGGGAACACTGTCCCCCCCCAGTTGCCTGAGTCGAAATTGCAATCAATTGGCAAGACCAGCATTGCTGTGTTCTATGCTTGCACTTTGCACATCTGTATAAGCGCTTTGTTAGTACCCTATAGGTAGAAAAAATAATAGGTAATGTGTGCATCTGATATGTGCATTAACATATAAAGTAAGCAGGACGCAATTTTTTTTGCCCTCCAAGTACAAACATCAAGCTCCACTTATAGTAAAAGAGGAAAAGTCTCTTTGGCTAAGGCCATCAACTAGGCAACTAAAATGTAATGTATTGTACTAATCTCAGGGTCAGCAAATCAACGAGGCAGCTTGTGACCTTGCCAGAGAGGTGGCCAATGAGGGTGACGCCCTGGTGGCAGGTGGAGTCTCTCAGACACCCTCCTACCTGAGCTGCAAGAGTGAGGACGATGTTAAGGCCATCTTTAAAAAGCAGATCGATGTCTTCATCAAGAAGGATGTTGACTTTTTGATTGCTGAGGTACTTTGAAATTCTTTACCCGATAACACTGTTTGGAGTAGCGTATATAAACACATCAAATACTGCAGCCTAGCATTTCTGCTGTACTTAATGTTAATTTCATGTTATTGAAAGTTTCATTCTCTTTGGTCACTTTATGTGTTTCCATTGGGTTAAACGTGTCAGTGATTGTCAAATTAATCATACCTATCCTGGCTTTTAAAACCTAATTGCTTCCTTCACTAGCTTATAGGCTGACCTGCTTTAATCCAGTGGTATGCAGTGGCCCCACTGCATTTTAAATATATTTAATATATTTAATATAAAGATATTTGTGTCCTGTGTAGTATTTTGAGCACGTGGAGGAAGCGGAGTGGGCTGTTCACATCCTGAGGAGCACCGGGAAGCCAGTAGCAGCTACCCTGTGTATCGGACCTGAGGGAGACCTGAATGGAGTGAGCCCTGGGGACTGTGCTGTCAGGCTAGTGAAGGCTGGTAGGTTTCATTCAGTGCTTTCAGTTGAGTTTTATTTAGTTGATTCTAGGACCCTATCCATCAATTATGGCAGTGGGGGGGGGGGATTTGGGAATGCTGGGTGGACACCACCAGGCATTGGGGGGGGAGAATTGAGGGTGTCCCCTTTAGAGGTTGGAAGTGCCTTCCTTTTGAGGTTCTAAGTGCCCCCTTTTGATAATAAACGATCATGCAAAATTCACTGATCCGCTTTCCGAGCTCCGGATTTATGAATTTATATCTCTACGAGAATTATCTGTGGCCAAAGCTAAATTTTTATTTTTCATAATTAAAAAGAAAAATTGCACATAACTCAATGTGCGCTGCCTAAAAATGCCGTCCATGGGCCGATACATTTTTCAGATAACTTTGCTTGTGAAATATCTGATTGTGCATGCCCAATTTGTACCCACTTTGCACATCTGCACATGCGCAGCGTTACACTTTATGGCATCTTTTGCCATGATGCCCGATTTGTACCACTTCATTTCACAACCCAGTGTGATCCCATTAATACATCAGGTTCATTTCACATACTGTTTGTGAGTGATCCCCACCAGCTCACAATGGGATAAATGAAGGAAAAACCACCTCATCAGCTGAAAATCAAAGTGACCAAAATTGACTGTAAATGTTACAGTTTTAGCAAAGGGTTTTTTGTTTAAGTGTGTGTACATTTTTGATTAAATGTTAATTCTAATAATAAGTTTGTATTTTCTTTCTTTATTTGGCAAAAATGTATGATCAAATTTCTTGGCTGGAAGCAAAGTCATAATTTTTATAACATTTCTATGGGGAAATTCGTCCTGCTTTACGAGTCCTTGATTAACGAGTGATAATTTGGAACAGATTAACTTGTAAAGTCAAGAACTACTTGTGTAATCGAAAGCAATTCTGACAGTACACACAGACATTACAGGTGCGGTTTTCTCTGCACCTCCTGCTATGGGTTTGGCATCCAGATTGGGAGAAAGTAGTGAAAATGAAAGTACTCTGAATAAAGAACTGCTCTTTGGGACCATCGGTACCCCAAAATTCTCAAAAATGTGCAATTCCATAGTAAAAGTTATGTGTTTATTTGTCTACAGATCAACATACAAAATTAAAATGTATGTAAATATGAAATTTGACAGTATTATGCATTATGTGTAGATTTTGCTGGAGATTTGTACAGAGTTGTATATTAATGATTTTTTTTGGTGTTACAGTATCCACATTAACAGTAAGGTGACATTAAGTGCTATGTTTTATGTGTAACACTCTTACAATTTTTTGTTCACATAGGTGCCCATATAGTTGGGGTGAACTGTCACTTCGACCCCATGACGTGTGTGAAAACTGTGAAGCTGATGAAAGAGGGAGTGGAGCGAGCTGGACTGAAGGCCCACTTCATGGTGCAGCCCCTGGCTTACCACACACCCGACTGCAATCGTCAAGGCTTCATCGACCTGCCAGAGTTCCCCTTTGGTAAGCAAAGTCAAAAAGAACAACATCCATT